>KZ068260.1:120021-135791 GCA_002091845.1 Anopheles cracens | reverse complement strand
GCTCCGGATCTTGCCAGCACTGGGCGATTCTTTCGCAACATAGGGGTAGCACCACCCGCGTACACGAATAAATTTCCCTTGCCGATCGTTCAGCTAGCTTCTTCTTGCTCTGCCTCCGCGGCGACCGCGGCTGCCTCCCTGGGCGAGTCAGGCAGTGCCGCAGTTGGCGCTCGGGTTATAATAATCTAATTATAGTCCGTAAAGTCAACATACGGTACTCAATGCAAACATGATTTATTTAGGTAGGAATTTCCTTCGGCTCGCACTCACACAACCAACGCTCGAGAAAGAGAAAGAGAAAGCGAGTGAGAGAGTAAGGGAAGGTTAACGCATACAAGTACTGCAGGCGACGACGACGTCGATGACTGACTTCTTGAGGGACGCGTGTGCCGGTTTTTGCGCGCATCGCCAACCGTCCCACCGGAGAGCTCTTCAGCCTCTACCGCACTGATGACGAAAAGTGATCTTGCGTGGATCCGGGCAGTGGTGGACGGGTGAAACGGCGATCATCATCCTGTGGAACGTTGTGCCTGGAGAGCAGCGCAGGAAAGGCAAACCGCAAAACCGGAGCCGGTCATGCTCGAGTATTATTTCATCCACCGGGTTTTTTTGCTACTCGAGTACGTTTTACCTCGTTTTTTATATCTCGTCTCTCTCTCTCACTCTCTCACAGGCGAACAGACAATTAATAACGCGCCGTGCGGGGTGCGGCTCCGGTAGCGCTCTTGTTCTTGATCTTGCCCTCCCGTCTTGGATGGTAATTTTCCACCGCGCGGGAGATGCGCGCCACATTAATGCGCTAATGATTCAATTTACCAACGACGATGTCGACGACGACTATCAGGGCAGGGTAATTAGTGGTCAGCTTTATGATCACACGCTAGTTCACGTGGTGTGAGAAGGTGTTGCTGATTGGGGCAAACGGAGGAACAAAGGCAACAAATAAACCGTGTTTACCGTGACCATGGCGTATACTTCGCATATCCTCGGAAGCACAATTAGAAACTTATCCTCGTCGGGTGGTGTTGTCTTGTGTTGTGAAAACCGCAGAAAAAAAACTCATGAACGCTGTCGTGGTGCTGAGCTGAGCGCATGTCATGCTGGCGTGGGAATGGGCCCTTCCGGATATTGGTGGGCTGTATTTTACTCAATTGACAGAGAAAATCATTATCACTCGTCATTATCATTATGCAAGACAAAGATCGATAATGCACGTCTAAACTTATAGTTCGAATATACGCATAGCCAAATCGAATGTTAAAAAAAAATCAAACCTAACCTAACAATCAAATCCAACCCATAAAAAATAATCAATAAATATTGCTCTTTTTTAATTTGTTGAAATTCATAATCAGTGTTTGATTCACTTCTGGAGCCGACTCTTTTCAAAGACGAGCGAAATCCTATGAGTTGATTTTTTTGGAAGATTTTTGTCAAGTTATTACACAGTTGCAAAATCCTCGTCTCTCGAGCTTCATGATTATTTAAGAAATTAAACTATTATATGCAAAGGTTCTGTTCACACCTAAAAGAGGCATTTGGTGGAACATACATAGAGATGGTGTTGGTTTGGACTGTACTAAGGTTCTGGTTCCCTTAGCTCTCGCGTGTGTATTCTTTGGCACTTACTCACAGTCTGACGTGCGTCATGCAAGTCGTCCTTAGGTAAGTATAGGCAAAGGTTCTTTTATGATTCTTCTCTTCAAAAAGATCAGACTGAAAGTAAGGCACGCAAGGCGGAACGTAAGGCGGTAGGAACGGCAGCCTCTCTCGAAAGTTATACCAGTTTAAAAAGTGCTAACATATTTCCGCACTGTTCACGTTGCTCTAATATGTGCTTAAAAAGATACACAATCTGTCTTTGAAAAGATAACCTTTAAAACTTCTCCTCGACCAAAAGTTTTACAAACTTCTCTGTTGTTCCGTCCGGCTGTGCTATCTGAAACCCACCATAGAGCATCCTAATGAATCCTTTTGTTGGCGTCAAATCAAGAGCCAATAAAACAGCCATAATTTGTGTGGACATTCCCAATTAAAGTCACTTTGACAGCCGATACTAATCAATCCCGTCTGATTTGAGAGGCTTTTCACACCTCATGCAAGGTGGCGACTCGCGCATCGCAATAAACAATGCAATCCATTCAGAGGGGCGCGATCTGTCGGTATGAAAGGAGCGAACATTCCATCTTTTTAATTGTATTTACGTAAAGCCGTAATCTTTTATTACGTGGGAAATGATGGAATGCAATCGAACGCGAAAGGTGTGAAAAATTATTCCCGCGGCGGCCGACCGTCCCGACGCAACTCTATTTAAACGAAAAAATTAGGTTCACGAAATTGGGCTACAGTTGGAGCGGATGAAGCTCATTGAAGCAATTGCTTGCCTCGGTGAAACTTTTCAGCCGACAGCAACGTCTGCTGCTGTTGATGGTAGATGTTGCTGGTGCCACCCTGCGGTAAAAGTTCAAGTAGAACCTGTAGCTGTTGTCGAGAATTCCACCCAAAAACCCACCCGGATGGCGCATCCTGCCCTACCGTTCGCAGACTATCTCTATTAGGAACGCTTTGTCTCGCTAGCGTTTACCACGCCATCGACTTTAATAGATAGATTTATGAACACACGATGTGGAAGCCAGTTTGCCGATAGGCATCAATTTATGCTGCTCGCGCGCGCGCATGAGGTTCTCGATCGTTGGGGAAACTGTGGAAGGTGATAGGTGGGTAGAGATGGAGTAACAAAACCGACCGCATCTCGCCCGGTCCCGAATTATGCCGTGATTGACGCTTGCTGCTATTACCCGTGATTATTATTCTGGACGGCTTCGGGAAAGTATTTATTCTCCGGGACCGATCGTGGATCACGTACGCACCGGTACAGACAGACACACGTACCAACGCACACACCTTTAGCTCCCGCCCATTCCTGAGATACGCCACGATACCGGGAGAGCACTCCTGTAATGACTGTCTTTTGCAGGGTGGTAAATGATGCTGGTTGCCGGCTGGCTTTTAGGACTCTTGGGGTGATCTTCTTGTCGTGCTCGCTTTATTTCTCTCCCTTGTAGCTTAAGATCTTTATAATCTCTGCAAAAATGGTGCTATGATGAATGATAATTTTCTTTTTTTTCGCTCCGCTCCCACCCTAAAACCGAGCGCTGCGGAGTCCGTTGTTGGTCATTTGAACCGGATTGTACTTTTGGTGAAGAAGTAAGAACGTACGCTAGGAAGGGACACTTGCTGCGAAGAACTTCTGCGTCTGTGGAGTGAAGTCACAGATGAAGTTGAGTCATTTAGCGTGGAAGAGAGAAGGTCAAATCGTGCATGAAAATCGTATTTTCTCGCTACCATCACCATCACCACCGTCGACGCCGCACGACTCATGCGAGGCACGACTTCCTTCCTCCCAGCCGCGTCGTTCACGATGAATTAAAGACGCACAATTTTCCTCGATGCAGTAAACATTTACGGATGGATGGAGCTCTGGAGTCGATGGAAAGAGAGAAAGGGAAAGATAGAAAGAGATAAAGAGAGAAAGAGAGCGAGAGAGACAGAGTGATCCTCTGAGATCGCAATGGGGAGAAATAATTAGACGATCGAATAATTCCTTTCAAACCCTGCAATGTTCAACTGTGGAGTCCGGGAACCAAAAGCCTCCGCAGCAAATTCCCATAGCGCAAAAAATCAGCTCGCTCCAACCAGAAGATGTTCGAAATCAACCAGACTCAGAAAAAACAGAAACGATTCCATGACGGGAATTCGACACGCAGCATCAGAGCCTTTATTTGTACGACACGTTAATCTTCTGCCTGAGAAGAACTGGCACAGGGGAAGCCTGACGTGGCGGAGAATCGTCTTAATTCCTCTGATTTTGGGACGTCCGTTTCGGCGACAAATCGGCGATACGAATTGGGGACGACGTTGTTGTGCATTCGAGCTTGTTGTCGGCACGTCCGCCGGGGAAGCGTATGTTGGACTTTGGACGAATTATTTTTTCGTTTTTTTCCCGTATGATTCCGAGCAGTGGAACAGTGTACATGCGGAGAGATTTAAAGGAGAGTTACGTGTGCGTTCCGTCTCTCGGGAAGGACAAACTCTACGGCTGGTGGTTATAGTTTGGTGAAGATCATCTTTTTCGGGCCACGAACAAAGACAGCACCGGTGACCTACACAGTGGAATTATTGCTGATGCTGCTGTTGCCAGTAGAGTAGCCATTTTCGAACCGAAAGAGCATCCGACCCACACGCTCAGGTCAAAGCTATTACAATTATTATTTTACTGGCCAGTGCGCGCCACCGTATAGAGTCGGCGATGGAAGGCCAGCATCTCATGCGACTCGAGACATCCGAGGGCTGTACTTATGAACAGCAGAAGAAGAAGTGGAATAAGGTGGCAAAATACGTGATGGAACACATTCACCAACTCGAAACCAGGGAGAAAGAGGCAACGCCGAGCCTTTTCCCAGCATGTCGATGATGTGTTACGATTCTGCAAAAACTTCCTTCCTGCTCTTGTCAGACTAACTCTTGTAAGACTAACGAGAGACGAGCCGCGATCGAATGCTCCAGTGAGAAAGAGGGACAGCCAGTATCTCGGAGGTTAGTGCGAGCAATTTATACTGGAAGAGGACGACGCTCCACGGAGGGTGAGCTCCAAATTGTCTGATAAACGGACATACATTCCACTGCAGATACTTGAACAACAAGGACTTGATGGGTCGTCGTGCAATTGAGCGTGCACCTAAGAAAGGGCGTTTCCAGCATTCGACATTCCTCCGGCGTGGTTCTGTGTGGAATGCAGGCAATTGTTGTAAAAGTGCGCCATCGGTTCTGCTTGCTGCGCTGCTAATCATTAGGTGCCATCGCACGGCAAACATGCGTAAACTTCCTTGGGTGAAGAATTATTATTGAAAGAGCGGCCCTGTACGCGGATGTGCTGAGAATGTTGGAAGCAGTTGCTCTTTAGCTGTAAAATGTGTCTTGATTGTATATTTCTTCAATTATATTTTTGTTAAACCAATAAAAAACGGCGACAGAACTTGTTGGTCCTAGTTTATTGTGAGCATGTTGTGATTGTGGTAATCATTGTAGGCAAGATTCATAGTCGACTGCATTCAAATGGGTGTATAAGATGGCGACTTGTGTCGAGTCAGTTATTTGTTGCTTTCTCACTTGGAGCTTGGAATAAAAATAATGAAATTCATTGAAGCACTAACTTTTGCTTTTCTCTTAATATGCAATTTTTGTATGCTAGTTGGCTACATACAAAAATGGCATATGGCAGTTCCAACGGCATTATTGTGTTCATTAAATTGTGGTAGAGTGTGGTGGTAGAGTATTCAAGGCGGATAACATTTCAGTCCAGCGCCTTTTATTCTACAAACGAGATCGTTTAACCTGACGTTTTCATGAAAGTTTCATATCGAATTTGGCCAAATTCTCTCAAAATTGCATATAAATTGAAAATTTTTCTTGCTTTTGCTGAAAATTGCCATATCCTCCGATGCCATCCGTTTAATATATCCAAATATATCCATTATTTTTCAATTATTAACCCATTCGCGACGGAGCCATTGTACACTGTACATTATTATCGATTTGCTCGGCTTTTAGCACGCATTAATTTTCTGATTTACCATTCACTTTTCAAGCCTTTCAGCGTCTGCACCAGAAGCATCTTCCCGCTTTCCACAACATCCCCTGAGAGAGAAGAAAGATACGCGCGTAAATGAGTTCCATTTCTCAGAACTAAACGAACGACAAAAATAGGCTCGATGGAGTGTGCGTTACAAGGTGGTATTGCTTGCTTGCTTGCTTGCTTGCTTGCTTTCTGGCAGCTCTTCTCCTGAACTCTCCACCGGAATCATCCCCAAAACACGTTGTGAGGGCTGGGAAACGGTGGGAAATTGTAAAAAAGCACACATACACACACACACACACACACCGGTGGGGAAAAATGGAAAACCGAACAAACCACCGGTGGTCTGCGGCGAGAAATTGTACGTTTGCGGTCAGCAACAATGACCGGAGACACAACACCGACAAAACCAAAGTAGTGCCAAACATAGATCAAAGCAATGCAAACCCCCTTCCCCCACAATGAGAGGGGGGGGGGGTGATAATGAAAAACGGAAACCGCGACCGGTAATTTTCTCACCAGTAGTGCTGCTCCCAATAACATCCCACGAAATAAAACCAGAATGGATGGATGGGCACAAAAGAGCAGCAGACAGACGCACTACTACTCCGCGATGTAGCTGTCAGTACAGCTGGGAGCTAGGAGCGTTCCTTTTAGCTGTCGAACGTTCCGACTCTTATTCAAGCATCGAAGTCGAACTCTCTACGATTGTGGCGGGTGACGGAAACGGTGGCGAACGTTTTTCGAATTCGGACTGTTCGTCGCTTGCCTATCCACAAATCTTTTTTCTTTCCACACGTACGCAGTCGGAGAGTTGTAGTCGGTAGTTGCACACCCGGGGTACGATAGAGGTACAATGTTTTTTAATTAGCGATTCCGGCACCAGAGGGTTCGCTTTTCCGCAGACATCGCAGAGATGTGTCTGGTATGTCTTGTGGCCTGTCACTACTTGGCTGTGGGAACAGGGAAATGCAATAAATTTGTCCAGCAACCGTAAGAAAACACGATTGTTGCAGGAGCTGATGGTCCATCGGTTCGAGTGATGGTCATTTCTTGAGTGGCTTGGACTGCTGCGGGCTGTGGAGGATTTGCGCAAGTGGGACCATTACGAACGAGAGCAGAAGGCGTCAAAACGCATGCTAAGATACTTCAAACGATCGGAATGGCAGGCGCAGACCGCTGCTGGTGGAACCTCTGTATTATACTATTCATAACTTGCCGAACGAACTGATTCGTTACGGTTGGAGCGAACACGATTGGCATCAGTGTTGGAAGTAATAAAAATAAAAATAAACTTCAATAAAGGGTTACGTTTTGGGGAACCAAGATCGATATCTTTCAGGGAAGATCTTCAGGAGAATGCACTTTTGATTAACGCATTCTGCGTAATCAAAATGTTTGATATATGTTTTTCCCTGAAATTTGAACCATTTTAAAGACCTCAGGCATTACATGTTATGGACCTACCTAGAACTATTGTCGAAAATGTTAAACAAATTTGTACACAGAATTTGTTGCCCCGCCATTGCTGCCTCTAATCTTTAATACACTTCTGGAAGCGCCCCCAAGCAAACACGTGCCTTATCCCAGTCACAAGGGGCGCCCCAACAGGTTGGGATTTATGTTTATTCCTTTTTAGTAGGATGAGGCCAGGTCAATTCACGGCGACATACTGTTTCAAATTTAATTTAAAACCAACCTTCAGGCAGAAGCGGGAAGTGAAACAAACACCCTAATTCCATTTAACGAGCGAAGCACGCACGTAGAAAAAAGGGTAACATCAGCCAAATCGATGGAGGTCGTACATAAACCTTTGCCAAACTTATCGAACCTATCGCACACTTCACATCCTTGCTGGTGCTGGTGTTTTTTTGAGTTTCTTGCTGTAGTAGTAAAAACTCCCCGGAGCAGGCCAAAATCGGCTGATGACACATAGCCGTCGGCACAAGCTGGCGAGGCACCGGTTGCCATAAAGTTGGCTGAAAGTGAGACAGAACACTGGACGGAACCAGCGACGTTTGAACGGTAAAAGGTGATTAACAGATAGGCGAATGGGGGAGGGGGGGGGGGTTTACGATTCGGATGTTGCTGATGCCGAGGCTGCTATTAAAATGGGGGAATATTTAATCTGATGAAATGGTTTTCGCAGCCGGAGGAAAAACCATGGTTACCACGGTGCTTTTGGTGTCCTTTGAATATACCGATCGCAATTGCTTCGGTAACTGGAACAGGAGGCTATGTTTTGAGGCGACCCATCTAGTAGTCGGGGATATAATTGTATGTATGTTTTACGCATAAACGATTCGTTCAAGACTCCGCTGGGATTCGGCTTCAAACGCAGGCTAACCCACAGTAGCGGAAACAGCGATATAAAAACCAGACTCGAAGCATCGCAGCAAGTAGGTCCCTCTTCAAATCCACCAAACAAAGGGCAAGGCCACCGGATACCTTACGGAAAACATTTCTCGTAGCGGGAAATTCCACTCGAGAAGGGTGTAGCGTTGATGAAGCGGGAAAACTAGAGTGACGGGAATTTCCCCCTATCCCAAGGAAGTTTAGAAACATTTTCGGCAAATGATGCAACGGACCTTGCGGACGGCACGCGCTCTGAAACCGGTGGGTTGAAATGGATGCACGCATGTGCGCATGAGCGTTTCTTCTTTTGTATTCTAGAGTTCACCCCTGGCGTGTTTTTTATATACACTCATTTCATTCATTCGGGAAAACGGGTGCGAATTATGCATCGAGGGTGCGACGTAGGTGTTACTACGACGATTTCTTGTACTTCCCGGTGCCACCGATGGGTGGATTGGATGGTGGTGTTGGTAAGGTTTCTTCGGATGCAAACAAGGCACTCATACAGACACGTGAAAAGCCATGCGGTGCTTCGGCGTCCTTTTTTATTGGATGGCAAGTTTATCAACCCCAAGACGGGGTAGATCTCTTATTTATGCAAACAAAGAAGTCTTGTGGTGTTGCCTTTCGGAAGTTGTATTCTTTGAAGACGCGCCCCAAAAATGCTTGTAAAGACCAAAGAGTCGCTGTCCTATGCCCTGTTCCAGAGCATGTTCGATTTGTCCAAACTTCCTGTCCTACTCGCCAGGCGTGTGTTTGTCCAGAGCACAAAGAGCTTAAGAATCCAAAAAAGTATCGATGTTTGATTGTTAATCTTTTGTATTTCGATCGATCCATTCGCTTCGTTCTTTAGTTTGATTTTGAAGCTCTTTTTAAACACTCGCTCCAGCCCCAGTTCATTATAGTCTCGTAGAAAACCAAACTAGAACAACGCGCGCTTGATGAGCGTGCGACAGAATGAATGAACTTCCCGTTCGCGACGCTTCCGTCACGGGAACGCAAAACTCAAACACCGGAAGTGTCACCGACTAAGAGAGCTTTTCGGGCCTATGGGATGTGGTTTTTGGCTGTGTGTATTTTAATTTGATACGATTTCTTTTTTCGACAGTCAGTGCGTTTCCTTTTTTTTGTGTCGTTGATGTGATATTTAGTCTCTTGCACTCGCACAGTTTGACTTACCACAGGCTGCAGAATGCAACGGGTTTAATGTGGTTTTCCTAGTTTTCCCCCCACACAACCGCACACAACTCGACCGCCTCCTGTCCGTGCTCGTATGTGTTTCTCGTGTTACTTTTTTTCGGCAACCGTGTTCTCCGCTGCCAGGCATCAATATTTCACTGTCATCGTACCCCAGTTTCCGTCTTGACTGGGGAAGCAGACGGTGGTTTAGTCGGTCGAGGCGAAATACTAAATAAGAAAATAATTTAATGTTGTGAGCTTAGCCCTTCCCTCCTCTTGCAGTGAGATTTGGAGGCGAAAGAAAGATTTCCACCAGCCACAGGGAAGCGAAGGGCCCCCAAGAACACGACCGAAAAGACACGGAAACCACATTAGTCCACTTAGGCCGACGGTTAGGTTATCAGCATCAGCCAGCATTGCGAACTTTTAAACGGAAAGAGAGAAAAAACATTTGCAGCAGTTGTGAGGTAAAGTTCGAGTGAAGCTCAATTTGCGATGTGCATGAAGCTAATGAAACCCATTGTGTGTGGTGGTGTGAAGACTAACTTAATCGATTTGCTGGTCGTTTAACTTTCAGTTTATACTGTGAATATCAAACGATACGCGGGTGCATTTACATAGTAGAAAGAATAATTCATTTGATAAATAATAATAATTGAATAGGTTGATAGGAAATTAAAGTCTGACTAGCACGATTGAAGCTGTAATAAGTGTTTTTATTGTGAGTCAAGCATAGCTAATGGCGTATTCAAATATGCGTCTTCATCTATGCAAACCTTTGGATAATTTTTCTTATTTTTAGGTTTTTTTTATTTACTTGAAATTTACCAAATGGTTGCAAACATTTCTCATCGGATCGGTCGTATCGTGTAGAAGATCCTTCTAAACATAATCAAACGATAATCCAAAGTGGCATAACATATATCTAGGACGACATCCAGGACGACACAATTTCATCAATACAGCAGAAATAGATCGTTCTTATAGCTTCAATCATGTCGATTACATACTATTGAGCTGATATCACAAATATGCGCCAAAAAGTATGTAATATTCTCTACACGAACGCTCTATTAAACGTTTATTTGCCATTTACATAATATGTTATTCCGGGAACTGTGTAGGAGCGTTTAAAAAACAGCTTTGACTATCTGAAATGTCCTCTAAATTGTTAAAGCAATAACTTCTTCGTTTGGCTGTTAAACGATTGTAAGAGCTGTCGTTATTCATCAAAAGGCACGGGACAGATCAGGGCTTAGTCAGCAGCACTCAGTCGGGAAAGAGATAAGCGTCCAGCCAAGGAATGATGCACAATAATTACCCACCTCCAAGACCGCCGTACTCCGTTTGCATGTTTCGCCAGGCACACCAAAGTGAACGTTCAAATTGCCAAAATTGCTAAATCGTTACACTACCGCCTCATGGAGCAGTACGCAGACACACCAGCACACACACACACGGATCACCTTTGGCAACGCAACGGGATTGTAGCGGGCGATGCTTGAAATCGTGCCCTTCCTATATATGTATGCACACGCCTTCAGTTTTGCGATGACGGAACACGTGAAAATCGTAACACCACCACCGTCGTCTGTTATTATGTTGCGGGAATGGAGCACACGTGAGTATTATGCTCCTGGGGGCAACCAACTCACGGTCGCCGTCGCCAATTCCCCATGCCATGCACACACACAGACGCTCACACAAACCGCTTCTGCAGGCAGTCGGGGCAGATCGTGGAACATAAAAATCCTCTAAACACGCGGTACGAAACCATCTCCACGACGTTACGACGGGAACAACACAGGGCTGAGATGGATTTTGACGATGAGCAGGCGGGCATAAGACGTGCACCGAGCATGCATTACCAATTCATTCGGCACAAGATTATCATCGATGTTCGTTCCGTGGCAACCGTTCCGAGCAGGCAGGGAACTATTAAAAGTCCTCATGGCGGCATGCTCCCGCCGGGAAGCAGGGAAGAATGGAATTTGTGCTCTTTTTCCGTTGCGTCCATTCCTTCGCGACGTCGGCAGCGAATCGGGGGTGTTCATTTCGAACTGCGGGATGACCGATAACAGATCATAAGCCGGGAGCATGAGCAGAGGTAATATGAGCAGCATAAAACTCATCAGCCGTGAGCATTAATTTTCCTTCTCGTTATTGTGTTGTGTGGGGGAGGGGGGGGGGTTTCTGCCCCACTCCTGTTGTGCGATATTGACACATCCACGGAAGGAGGCTTATAGAATGTGGTTTGGCTTCCACTTTCTTCTGCGCTTAAGTCAAGCGCCAGGGATTGGCAAGTTTAAATCCCAATTTAATTAAATTAAAAAATATAGAAACGTTGTCATATTGGAAATAAAAACTAGTATCATATTGCATATTTATCGTATTTATTTAATTGATCAACCCGAATGCATGCAATCTGCACGAAGAATGCTTTAAAACACTTTATTTGTAGTGTTCTTTCACATCATGGAGGGAATTCGATAAACATTAAAAATAACTTAATGCGGTTGATGTCTCATACACCCAAATCCGCTTTATAATTTAACAAGATTGAAACAAAAACATATAGTGAATATACACCTATTTCGTGTGACATTTTCAATGGTCACGAAGAGATTCTTCACTTGCTATTCAGCTGTGATTGTACAGATGCACACTCTTGCCAAGAGAACACAAGTTTTTGCATCTGTAAATTGTATAATTCCCTTGCTGAGCGATACACATTTATGTCATGTATTCATTGTGGCGAATCTGTATTAAAGATGTCTTGAGGGTGTTTGTATAGTGAAGCCAATGCATAGAAAAATGCTTCGCAGTACATGCTTACCATTATTCTGATAAATTATATTAAATGAAACTTGCCAACCCCTGGGAGTGGACTTTTATCGTCGATGTTGGGGATCTTCGTCCACATTTAAACTCATGTGGCGTATCGTTCCGTACTGCAGCGCAACTCGCGCACTAGTAGTAGAAACTCCCAGCAAGAGGACTTCTTGTTTACCCCTCTTTTAATAACCGTCCCGGGCGGGGGGGGGGCGGGGTGGGGGGGGGGGGGGGGGGGGGGGGGGAGCTGCGGCGAGAGGCTTACCATTTATGCTTCCCGAGGTCCAACCCCAAAAGGAAGTTCCGTCCCTAAAATGTACTCCGTCCTTCGTTCAAGTCGACGACGCTAACGGTTTGCTTGGGAGCGGAACAGAATGCGAACGAAAAACTTGAAGAGGCAGAATTTTCACACCGCCGTCTGCAGGGATGTCTACACACCGGGTCTCACTGTGTCCCTCTGTTCCTTTTAATGCGATTGTGGAACCAATCCGGGGCGATGGTTTCCCTCGGCACTTGCTTCCTTTGCTTGCCGCCTGGAAAATTTGACCATTCCAGCGAGAAAGATGCTTTCGATACGGAAGCGGTTTTTACTTCGTCTTATTTTATGACCGATGCTTTTGTGCATCGCCTGGCACCGAGAAACATATAGCGTACAGCACAGCACAGGCCGTGAATGCGCAACATAAACGCGGTAACCAAGCAGAACGGGGATGGGGTTCGCCAGAGGGGCAAAAAATCCATGTGCGTTCACTGTGCAGCATAGCTGCAGCTGGATCTTAACGCGGCTTTTTACCTCCTCTATCACCAAACAGAACACCTTGCTCGGATTCGGACACGCTTCTCCACGTGGGAAGAGCGAAGCGGGAGTCTACCAAGGCCGGTGTACCAGTTGCATCACAGGAGGAAGCGATACAGCTAGTGCAGTCAGTGACTCTGCAACAGTTGAACAAAACACCAACCTAGAAATACACTTCCCCATGGAACAGTTTACGCCTTTTTTTGTCTCAAATAGAACACGAGCCGAGCATTCGTTCTGTGTTCTCTGCCTGAACAACCCGCGGAGGAACATACCGCATCGAGTATATAATATGAAAAAAACAGATGCACTTTTGCTTTTGTGCAGGAAAATTAATGGAGCTCCAGTGAGTCGTGAGGAAAGGGACGCTAAGAGGCGTAAGTTCCATTTCATTCCATTTCATTGCACTCGAAAGTATGGTGTGTTGTTGGAAGGGGAAGCAACATGTGCATATCGTAATAATATGGCACAGCGAATCGTGATACGACTTTGGCTCTTTAGAATCGGTTCTATGAATGCATTCGAGAGGGACGGATGGAAGGTGCAGCATCGTCGCCAACGTCGTCGGTGAAAGGTTTCAGACTAATTCCAGACGATCGTTCAGTCGTTGCATTGGAAAGTGCAGGTGCAGCGTACAACGAGAGCAAAAACAAAAAAATCAAACGGGGAAAAATGGGGTATACATTCCAGGGCAACGCTTGCAGCGAGTGCAAAGGGTTGTCCCTTCATTTTCCGTGCCCGTCCGGATCGTTTGGAGCGTTCTTTTTTCTCTCTTCTCGTACTTTGCAACTTTTCGTAGTTGTTTATTTGTTTGTTTGTTTGCGTTATGCATCCAACGAGAGGCTGCTGCTGCTGCATCGAACGCGTTAAGGTGGATCGAGTTTTTGTTTGGTTGAACTTCTGTCTAAACATTTGAACGCACAAACCCATTCGTCCCTGATCAAGAGCCGCGGTTATATGAGCGAGGAAGCCGAGATGTGCGCAAATACCCACAAAAACGAACTCCAATCGAACGCGTGTGTGTGGCCAGCAGTGCAGTGGTGAAGAGTAAAATAAATATGTGTTCTCTCCGTAGCAGGAGATGGATGCCTGTTGTTTGCTCTTACTTTTGTTCACTCTGTCGTGGCGAAAGGTAAGCATGAACCACCGCTGTGGTGTGGTGGTGTGAAATGAAAAAGTGAAAAGGTACATTTCCGGTCGATACTTGAATCTTGCAGGTCGGTTCTGGTCTGGTAGGTTCGTGTATTGCTGGGATCATAGGTTCGTGTATTGCTGGTACTTCATGATACATTCGATTTTTACTTAGGCCGACATGAAGGTGGATAAGATGTTGCATTTTTTGCTATGCATTTTCATGCTGGAATGCATTATTTCATGAAATGAACTCAAAATGAATGAACAGAAATGAACATTTCCTGCACACAATGCATAACGTACTTGTACGCAAGGTTTCGTGCTAGTTTTCTTGTTTTAATGTTCTACACGAACGAAGCGAATGAATGGAATCATTCGAATCCAGCATTTACGGCTGACTCAAACTGCTCGAATGGTATTTTCAGTGCGATCTCTGGTGGATAAGCTGAAAACTAATGCTTTAAGCTTTTTCATAGATTTCATTGCGTGCGTTTTTGCAGTTTTGTTTTTGCTTTTTATCAGGGTTTTTTTTCTGGCGGAAGATACTCCATCTGTTCATCTTGATCTGTGCTATCAATGTCTCTATCTGGACATGGACAATGACTGTCTTTATTTTTATCTTTATCTTCCGTATGGACGGTCTGCAAGGACTTTTCTTTCCGGTCGTGTGGTGTCGTGCCCTTAATAAAAAAGTTTATTGATGGGAATCGATCTGGTCTAGTCGGATCCGATTTGGGATCGATTCCTACAGTCAAATCCGGATCAGGCTTTCCGGAACTGTTACGATGAAATCGAGTAATAATACCATCAAGTACACCTCATGGAATTTGATCTTAGTGAGACAACAAATGTGTGAATGATAAAAAAAAACTTTAAAACCAGTGCGCCTCAGAGAAATTTTGCCTTTGACACTTGACTTATTATATTATACTTATTCGCGGTCTTGCCTCTAGTCATAAGGTGAAGTCCCTTAAAATTGTGAACTTTAGGTTAATTTGCTACGCTATGAGATTATCTGTAGCAAAAAAAAACAATCCTTTAAGTACCATGAAGCTAATGTCTCATTTAAGACATAATGTCACCGCCCAAAGTTCAAAAGACACGTGATTACACTTGTTGTGCACGCCTCAGTACATACCATCATCCCAGCGAGCATTAGCGCAGCATTCCATCAAACGCAACTTCCTAGTTCCCACCCGAATCAGTGACACGGAACCGAACACGAAATTTCGACGTCCCTTCATGGTTAGACCCTACTTGTGTTGCATGACGGCGGGCAACAAGTGCACCCCCTATGCCGGAGGAGCATTTCCTGTTTCCAACGTTCTGATCCGTCCCCGGTTGCGTTCCAGTTCGTTGAATCGCGCGTCGTTGGATTTTAAAGCAATGGCGCCGGGCCATCGCTGTCGTCGTTTTTTTTTATAAAAGATTTATGCTGGAGGTCCTGCTTTGGATTGTTTAAAGCTCCTAATGTCCTAATGGCATCCCGCCGAAAAGCAAAATAAACGAGAAAAACGCACGTTAGATCAAACCGATCAGGCCGGTTATGAAGGAAGATACCTGTTATTACCATCGTCATAGCTTTCCGTGTACGGCTTTGCTGCTCTCGTGAGGCATTCTGGTGCGACTCAGTCTCAGTTTCAGTATCTCCTTCTTTTTTTCGCGCTCTCTCTATCTCTCTCTCTCTCTCTCTATTCTTAGGGGAGCAACTCTCCCTCTCTCGGATATCTCATCTTGGCGAGCCACGAGGTATCTGTGGCGCCATTCAAGACCCTCTCTTTCACTTTGAGTCACGACCTCACCCGGTTCGAACGTGTCCGCGGTTTAACGCGCGGCCCT
>KZ068260.1:45098-55120 GCA_002091845.1 Anopheles cracens | reverse complement strand
CCGACCGACAGAGCAGAGAGCGGGAGCTTGTTGTTTGTCTCGCGGAAAGGACGCATCAAAGGATTCGTTCCACGGAGGTTGTCATCCATCATTTCCTAGCTAGCTGCCAATTCGTTGTGGTTCGTTTCGGTTCGTTTCGGACTGGTGATTCGATTCGGTTCGTTCTTAACGGATACGCGCGTTCTACCACACACGCACGGAGAGAGATACGAACGCACGTGTCGAAAGTTGGAATGAAAGAGCTGAGCTGAGATGAGCGTGGAAGTGAACGCATCGGATTTTCCCAGGGAGTGGCGTGGAATGAAATGTAATGCAATATTCCATCAGCCATCTCTCGTTCTCTGTGCGAAGTGTTTTAAAGAAACTTCCATAACCGTGTGAGATAAAACGAGCCATTTGTGTTTTTAGTACAATTGTACTAAAACACAACTTGTATTTTATCGGTATCCTTCTGAGCGCTTGCTCTCAAGAGCTACACTCAATCACAGCTCACTCTCACTTCACGTCGCAGGCTCGGTGATAAGACGTGCGTTCAAGCATAGATCTCGCAGAGCGTTCGGAGAGCGTCTCTATCAATTCCCATAGTGTGTTTTCAATTAAATATTTATCAGATTTGTTCGTGCACTCCTTTTCCTTTCTCGAGATGTTCTGGATTCTTCGCTCTTCTAGAGGAATTACGGTGGTTTTATTTTCCCCCCGTTGTGATGCTGGCGAACAGTCCACCACTAGCAGCGTTCCAATGGATCGCATCAAAAGCAATGTTCTGTCTCACTCTCTATCGTTCTGCTTTTTTCACTCTCTCTTTCTCTCACTCACTTTTCCGTCTCGTCCCACGCGTGGGGTTTGTTGGAAAGCGCCCACGTGAACGCGACGCGTGTGGCCCACCGTGCGTCTCCATTTAGTTTTTTCTGCATTTTTTTAAAGTTGAACTGCTCCCTCCAGTCTAAGCCCATGGAGCTGCAGCCAACGTGTGCCGGTTGCGCCAGGGAGCAGGCAGTACACTCAATGGAGAATTGATTGAAAGGAAAGGTTCTATCGATAGTGAAGCGCATGGAGAAGGAAGACACCGAACTCGTCCTCTTCCTCGCGCGGATAGTTCAAGACATAGACAATCAACAGCCGCTATGTGTTTGAGCGCTGTTGTACGCGAGTTCCCCCCCCCTCTTTTGGGTTGCATTTTCGAAAATAGGACTGGCACACTGCACACAGTCCAATGTGAAGTATTATTGGCATGCGTGTGATATTATTATTAGTTCCCGTCTATTTCTGTTCTTGTCTCGCGCGAGCAGTCTGGGTCAGAGTCAAGCCAGAATCTCTGACCAGGTCTGCCGACCGCTGTTTTAACACAACAAACACACATAGCTTGGGAAATCCCTTTTGCAATAAAAATAGGACTAAAGGCCATAGTCGTCAGCAGGCGCACGCCGCTACTACCACTTATGGGCTGTTTTGTGAGTGGAGGGTGTGTGTGTGCGTAAAACATTGTTTGATTCATGCTTTTAATATGAAGAGAGAGTATTGACATGAGGCAAACTTTCCCACAAAATAGAGTGCACTAAAGCTACTCCCAACAGACGACGTGATGTGAATAATTTAGTTCTTTGGAGTTGTGTGTGTGTGCCTATGGGGTGTGTAGGTGTGTGTTGTGATGCAAATGTCAACAGCAACAAAAAAAACGAAAGCGCCATGTCTAGCGCCTGTGACGGTGGTGCTTTTGCAGGAACGTGGAGGAAAGCGTGAAGAGAGATTGTTTGCGTAAGGCATACAACTGGCTAAAACATAACCACAAAAAAGAAGTTTCATTCATGCTGGTGTCAAACTAGGAGACTATGTGCGTGTGCTTGTGTGTGCGTACCAATGACTCCTTCACCCTTTTTGTCCACTTCAGAAGACATTATCCGACCGCTGTTGTTGTGATCCAAACTCTCCGACAGAAGACAAACACACACTGGTCACGGATCTCGCCCACCAGGGTCACGACGGGTGACGGCTTCGTTTGCATTTGTTTTATCAGCAACGAAACCGAAACCGCGTCAACTCAGCACCAAGGAGCTTATCTAGAGAATCATCACACAAAGCGCGGCGAGAGTGAGGAGGCGATGGTGCGCCTCCACAAGAAGTGCAAATATATGGCCCCGCGTTGATCCGTGTGGCAATGATATGGAGGTTTGCTGTTGTTGGTGGTTTTGCCTCACAAACTTGCACTGGGAGGATGCCCCAAATTCGGAGGTTCCTGCCATCCTGGAGGTGTTTGGAATGAAAGCGAAAGGATTTCACGTGCTCCGAAAGTTAAATGTCGGTGTCATACGAGCATAAAAAACCCAAACAACACACCACGCTAGACGCCGGTGCCGTCGGCCCTAGCGTGGATTAAAAATATGCTGGATAGTGTATATGCGCAGGAAGTGTTCTCTTCGATCCTAAAAATACTCTCAGACTTTCCGCCATATTCATAACAAACCGAAAGCGAGCCTCCTGTTGTCTCGCATCACCCCCACCCGAGTCAAGGTCAGGCTGGGAGCCTGGGCAAGGAGTGTCCAAGTGTCCCCCCCCCCTCTTTTGGGTTGCATTTTCGAAAATAGGACTGGCACACTGCACACAGTCCAATGTGAAGTATTATTGGCATGCGTGTGATATTATTATTAGTTCCCGTCTATTTCTGTTCTTGTCTCGCGCGAGCAGTCTGGGTCAGAGTCAAGCCAGAATCTCTGACCAGGTCTGCCGACCGCTGTTTTAACACAACAAACACACATAGCTTGGGAAATCCCTTTTGCAATAAAAATAGGACTAAAGGCCATAGTCGTCAGCAGGCGCACGCCGCTACTACCACTTATGGGCTGTTTTGTGAGTGGAGGGTGTGTGTGTGCGTAAAACATTGTTTGATTCATGCTTTTAATATGAAGAGAGAGTATTGACATGAGGCAAACTTTCCCACAAAATAGAGTGCACTAAAGCTACTCCCAACAGACGACGTGATGTGAATAATTTAGTTCTTTGGAGCGAGAATTGTCAGAATTGTTTTTGTGTTTTATTGTTAGCGTATGTGAATATTCCCACTTGTGAGTTGACTTTGCAAAAGTTTGTTGATTTCCAAGGCGACACCGGCAGTTCGATTTCATCTTCCACCCATCGCACGCACAAATATGTAAGAGAGAGGACACCCGGGAGAGTTGAAGCACAAAATCGAACTTCACTGAATCGAATCAAAATTTCCATAATTCGGCAACCGATCATAACAAGGGGTAAACCGGGTCGAGGGCCGGGCTCCTGGCTTTGACCGGGCTAATTGAGTGTGGGAGCAGCAAGCCGTGGATTACGAACCGCCTCACGGTTCACGTTTCCGAAGCCAACGAAGCGAGAACATCCCCGGAAAGCTCATGTCGATCTGAAAGTGCGTATGTGTGTTTGTGCTGGCTAGAGTGAAGAAGAGTCCTTGCGAGGTCGAGGCGCAAGCGGTGAAATTATAACACGACAGGAGAAAATATTATATGGAAGAACTTGTACTTTGAACATGGCGCAGTTCATTGACACTACTTGGGCTTCCAGGAATCGTTAGCGCGCGTGTGTGTTTGTGTTCGGATGTGTAATGATGTTATCCTTTTACAGCGCGTTCAGCATCTCAGCGACGTCCCAGTCTGTCTCTCGATTACCAGTTCCACGGACTAACTAATTTACTTGCTACAAGTCCAGTGTGCGTTCGACATCAGAGTGTTTTGTGTGAAGTATGCAACAATCCACTGATACCGACAATATTTTAAAGTGGTGGTGCTGTGCTTGAAGTGAGAACAAGCGTTGGAGGTGTTAATTAGTTGAAAAGTGGAACGAAACAAAATCTCGTGCAGCTCAGAGTTAGCCCAGGCAGAGGGATCGTTCTGGTGTCGAGATTCGCTTACTTTGCCACCGAAAGCTCCGATAAGTTCTGGTAAATGTCGAGGATTCGAGGGCTGAGTAGCGTTTAACGCCGGAACATGCCGGTGTCAATCACCAACCACCAGGCCACCTGGCAGGCGCTTCGAGGCTAGTAGACGAACTCTGACATGGCAGTGCAGAAGTTCCTCCGGCGAGTTCCACAACTAACGCTGTTACGTACCACCAGCGTTGCATAATAGAACGACGCTAGCAGCACTGGCAACACAAAAAGGTAACTAAAACCCCACCGTGGAATGACAGCAACAAATCAACACTAAATAACAACACACATACAGAGAGAAACCCCTGGCGGGGTGAGTTGTTGTGATGATAAGTGTCCTAAGAAACGGAAGAATTATGAGACACAAAGGAGCAACAGAAGCAACAGAGTGGGGCCAGGATCTTAGACCGGACCATGCATGCAACAGGAGCAGAGGGACCAGAAGAGGTTGTGGGAAAATCGTTATTTTTTATCCTTCGCCATGCCTCCGGTACAACACACACACGCTTGCTCCGAATTCTGTAGAACCAGCCAGCATAAATAATCAATTGCGATGACCTTCGGTGGTGGCGTGGCGTATGTGTGTTGTTGGCCTTATTCTACACATCGCAGCCCAGCGAGCGCGTGTGCTTTCGCTCACACTCTTACACACATTACATGCTGTTGTAACGAAATTTAATTTTGAACAACTTTGTTTCATACAAACAGCTTACAAACAACACAAAAAAGGCACACGGAAAGGTAAAACATCGCGTCGCCTTTTGGAAAGGTCCCTGAATTCCCTCTTGCTGTTGTTTTTTTCTTATAAGACTCTTATTAGACATCCTTTTCGGTTTCTCATTTTCTCTCTCTCTCTCTCTCACGCACTCTTTCACTTTTATGTTCACGTTTTCGGCTTTCTCAAGTGGGTCTCTTTTCGACCCGATGGCCCGATGACATTCACCATCTCGCTCGCCCAACCACGGTTGTGGTTGACCGATGGAGAAAGAGAGAGAGAGAGTGAGAGTGAGAGAGAGGGACTAGAGATTGAGTGGTGAAACCCACCCACCCGGTGAAACCTTTCCGTCTCCGAGGGCGGATATGGTGCTATTTGAAAGCATAATGGAAATTTACAGCATATTTCCCGTTTTTTCCCGCTGTTCATGCTTCCGGCCGCCAGCGGTTTGTGTTTGTGTCGTGAATCTTATGCATTTGGGCAACAACAAGCGCCCCATTCGTGTGAAGAAAATGGTACTTGTGTACCGTGGCGTTCCCGAAGGTCGTGCCTTGCCGTTGTTGTCGGGGCGCTGTCGGCACGGTTGGGATTGAGGTTAGGTTGCCGAGGTGGTTCGTTTCCTAGCGTGGTCTCGGATCGCGATTCTTGACTGGTTGCTGACTGGTGGTGGTGGTGGTGGTGGCTGTGTTTTTGAAGGTTGAAGGCGAAGGACGGTCGAATCGATATAGGAGAGACCCGAACCGAAGACAACACAAAAAACGGAGGCTAGAAAATAATGCAATGGTCGAAGAGTGCAAAATTTCGAAATGTAAGCAGCGGCCGCGAGTGCTCCCACTGTCCACATCTTGCGAGTTATCTTTAACGTTATTAATCCGAGCGTCTTAGCGTCATCGGATAACTTGCGCTGGGGCGACCGCCGCTTGAGGAGCAGATTTCGCGGATTACGGTTCATATGTCTTCCGAAGAAAAGAGCCTTCGGACCAACACGAAAGCAATTACCGTTTCTTTGCTGTTCAAGCACTTGGTTGGTCCGTTGAAAAAAAATATAAAGCAGTAAATCCTTTGATAATTTCACAGGAAAGTAATAATTGAAAATATGAATCATGCTAATCCACCATCGGGAGCTGAGCTTAGCACATTATTTGTTACTGTCCTGTAATGGTATGAGTTAACCATCGCAATGGGTAACACTGTTATGACAAGTCAATGGAAAACCCTATGAGTTTCGTGAAAGAAAATCACCAGGCGTCTCCATAAAACAGATAAACCACTGGGCGTCTCCATCGTCCTGGTTTTAGTATATTCAATTGTTGAGGCAATTTAAAATTATGAACTTCGACACCGTTTTCCTCTAGAATTTAAAACGAAGAATGCTACACGCACAAAAAACCTTCCCACAACCGATAAAATGTGCCAGAAATGCTTCGGAGCAAGCGTACGGACGCGCGCATTCGAAGTGTACGCTAGGGTTGGGGCTGTTATATCTAAGGGCCCAATAAGGTTCTTAGCCGCTTGGGCAAATGCAGCTCTCGAGATAGATGGAACGTTCACGGTTGATGGATGGATGGCTGGTTACAAAGATGAATGTACCAAAAAGGCAATTCTCGAGCTCGTCGTCCTCGGGGTTATCGGTTCGATGGAACCGAGCCGCGGTTGTTAAGGCGCTAAAAGAAGAAAACAAGCAAATGTCTTCTAGCCGCCTTTGCGCTCAGCTCTAGACAACGGAAACGTAAGACAACTCTTCCCATTACTGGGCGGCCAGCGCACACTCCCCGCACGACATGAGAGGAAACATTTCTTTTTCAAGTTTTCGGTCCGGACGGAGATAAAATGTTCCACACCGTGAGTCGTGTATGTACAACAGCGTTCCGAACGTGGAGTAATGCCGGCTTCTTGTACGCGGATCGTCAAATGTACGTTTTGCTATTCGTTTTTTCCGCTCTCCCTCGGTACGCAAATGAGCGCCGCAAAGGAAGCGGAGCTCTGGTTGCTTCGGTTGCCGAGTTGTGTAGTAGAATAAATCTCCGCTTCTCCCCTGTGCAAAAGAAACAGTAAAACGAACGGAGGAATCTTTCAAAACCCCCTTGCTGCGTGCGAGCTCAACGGAGCACGAGCCAATTCCTAAACGACACAAGACGCTTCACGCGGATGCTGCTGCGGCGATGTTGAGTTGTCTTCTTTTGCCTTCTTACGCGCTCGTCTCGGCGGACGGGCGAGGCGAATGTCGTCGCTTTCGCCCGGGTACAAAGATCAGCGCAGCAACACAGCAACAGCTGCACCGAATCCGATACCCCGTCTCCTCGCCGCGGAGGAGAACAGCGCGACGAGAAAGAAGAAAAAGATACCACAATCCCAACGAAAACGCCATAAAGTGGGTACGAAGGCGGACGTCGGCGAGCCGAGCCAGAAGTAGGGATAGGTGGAGGACGTGGAGGACGAAAAAGATCGAGATCATCTCGGGCAGAAAAACTGCGTCAAGTTTTGCGTGAATTTTCCCGATGGAACCAGGGTAGAGAAGAGCAAGGGAGCCAGCCATGCGGGTGGTGTTGTTGAATTTCTCAACCGAAACGGCCGCACGCACTACTACCGAAGCGAACGATCAACACACAGCCACGGGATGCTTAGTAAGCGGGCACTAACACACTGTGCCAGTGTGAACCTCCCATTCCTTTCTCGTACCCCGTGTGTCTCTTCACACCTTCGAGAATTTATGTTTCACTCTGCCTGTCTGTGTGTGTGTTTGTTTTCCGCCGTTTTCCATCGTTGAATGTGTTCCACCGTCGAACGCAAGCAGCTACCATCACACCACGTCCGAAAACAAATACAAACGCGACTGACTGTGTACGGTTTTGTGGTAACGAAACGGCAGATGGATGGATGGGAGACACAGGGCGAAAGAAAACTCGTTGAAATTTGTTTTCCTTTTTTCACCGTCGCGCTCAACCCCCGGGGTGTCTTGTCACATCGGCACAACGGTTGCGCTGCTGCACGATCACGACGATCACAGGGAACGTCGTGTGCGCGGTGCGTAACCTTTTGCACGATCGCCGCCATTCTTTATGTCGAGGAGCGCTTGTGTGTGCTTGTGTGTGCGAGCGTGGTGGGTTGAATTTTCCATTCGCTCGAGTATGCTCCTCTGCCCCTGGGTGGCGAAAGACTACGGATTGAATATCGCAAAGAAGCGACAACATTTCATCGCCTCAACAGCGCTCTGGCGGAGGCATTCGGAACGTTCTTCAGCAGCATCGACAGGATGAGGGATTTGGACAAAAGGAAATGTCTTTGGCACATCGCTCGACAGCGCTTTCCCGTTGTGTGTCGCCATCTACAATATGCCAATAAGGCGCGATGGCAGGGCAGCGTGGAGACGAGACGATTGAGATTACTATCGGCAGGAAGGTTTGACGAGCACGCTGCTTTAGGCTGCTGCTATCTGTAAGCATTCAATCGAGACGATTGGCTGGAGGAGAGATGGGCGGTTGTGACAACTAAGCAAAGCCAGGATTTTCGTTCGCTTTTTGTTGCACCCGACGATAAGACTGCGAGAGAGGAAAGTCAACGATTTGAGGTAGTCGTCAAGAGGTGCGCGAACATTCCTGGTGCAGCAACTGCTCGTAGCCCTGCGAAAGACGTCGTCACCAGTCGAGATTTTCATCTGGAAAAGCGGATCGCCGCTTCCTGTCCCCCTCTTGATGGGCCACCGTACTTAGCATATAGACAACTTGTG
This sequence comes from Anopheles cracens, assembly GCA_002091845.1. Taxonomy (NCBI): domain Eukaryota; kingdom Metazoa; phylum Arthropoda; class Insecta; order Diptera; family Culicidae; genus Anopheles; species Anopheles cracens. The sequence continues at coordinate 46,768 of KZ068260.1, read as the reverse complement.
AGTGTGTACTGGCGGGAGCAAAATGACGACGACGATGGTTGGGAAAAACAACTACGACGGCTCGAAAAAGTCACGAGTCAATTAGTGTTGGAAAATGAGCGAGAAGAAGGAAATTGGTCGATTTCGGCACGGCGGTACCTTTCTCGATTGTGTAGTAAGCTATCGTGTTAGATCGTTTTCAATTGACATGGATCTATAGGAGATTTATGTTGCGAATGAGGAATTTTGAATTTGGCAATAGGATGCATATCATTGACTTCTAACGCTCCTCTTCTAGCCAGTCTATACGGCTAAGTTTAAGCGTTTCTATCTTCCAACCGGAAGGTTGATGGTTCTAGGCTCACTTGTGGCATAAACTTTTTCATGTATATTCTCAGTAATACTAATGTTTAACAAGCAGTAAAATAGTTCAAAAACGCCAAAAGGTTCACGCCGCGGATACAGCTTTTCCCTTCACGCCGATGCTATCTACCGTGGGTGGTTTTAGGGTTGTGTTGGGAAGGGTGGGATGATGTTTTTCTCAGCCGAGTCAGTGAGTCCGTGTGTCGGGGTGACATCTTACCTAACATCGGAACGGTGCCAAAAACGCGCGTCGTCTTCGGCGACATATGTCGTGTGCAGGGAAAAGACGTCCGTGTACTTGCACACTCACCACAACATTCCACCAGAGAAGAGCATCATCTCTAGATACCACCGGGGGCTTTGTGCACCCGTTGGTCAGTGCAGACTGGCCAGAGATCGCTGGTGTGGTGTTGTCTATTTGATTCACTTTGTTCGCCACGGTAGCAGTAGTGTATGTGCATTTTCGTGTTTCTGGCAGCAGTCGTTATGCTGCACCGTTTGCTTCCTCTGGGTCGGTTTGCACCGGGTCTATCTGATAGAGCGTCATGTACAATGGACACCGAACTATCCCGTGTTTTGCTCCGATTAGTTTTTTTCCCCGCTGTATGTCTACTGATATTTTGATATGGAGAAAGAATAGTGCGGACTTACCCGCCTAGACGTAGAACACACCTTCAGAAGCGACGATTGTTGGCACGGAAACTAGGTCGTCGACTTGATTCCGTAATGTGTTTGTCATGAAGAAAAACAACATAGAAAGTCACTGAGTTTTGCTGTAATTTTCCGCTACTAGTTTGTGCACGAGATGGTCCAGATGAAGACGAATAGCAAGTTGTCTACAGACACCGGCCAGCCCCGGTTTCCCCAACTCTCCAAGGTGCCAATCGAATCAGTCAACAATCGTCGACCCAATCCAATCGCAAGCGCGGCACTGGGAGCTGTCTGGAATCGAGATGTCTGCCAGACCCTCTCTGCAGCTCTGTGAGACTCTACCAGTGACATTATTACTACCTGTGGAACTGTGGACAGCTTTTCGCGAAGCGAGAACAAGCGACCATATCAATTTAGCAGTAATTATCGGCAAGAAGCTCAGCTACGTTTTCACGTTTGAATTATTCGTTAGCACGTTCGGGCGGGTAGTGGCGTGCGTGTGGAACACCTTCCCACCAGCCTCAACAGCGGACCGTGACTTTTCACGTGACCAAAGGAGAGGGGGGGGGGGCTTGCAAAAAAGTGAAAAAGAAACGAAACGATTGTCGCAAACATTGCTGGGAATTGCCACAGCCGAGCGATGATCAACTTGTACTTACCAACCTGTGCCATAGGTA
>KZ068260.1:6835-16835 GCA_002091845.1 Anopheles cracens | reverse complement strand
CAAAACAATGCTACTTGCAGCAAGTTCAAGTCATCCAGCTTTTGTTATTGATCCACACCCGCCTGATAAGGCCTACGCTCTCAAGATGACTTCCATTCACGTGAAGCCCCGTATTAAAGTAGCAATACCGAGGCTCCCCCTCCCCCCCCCCCCCCCCCCCCCCCCCGTGCCCCCTCTCGGGCGGAGAATAGTGACTAACTGTTCATTGCCGGTTTTATTTGCCGCGGGTGTCGCTTTTGCCACGGTTCTCGACAGGGAGGAACCCTCCCAGGAAGAGAGAGAGAGACAAACGACAACGACGCCGCGACTCTGATGCTGCCGCTGGTGGTTCCGTATGTGCGTCGCGTTTAACCTTTACACGAACGCCTTGATGCTTCTGCTGGCTGACGAGGACGACGGGTGGAGAAATGGAGAGCAAATTGTATGCTGCGCCCCCCCCCCCCCCCCCCCCGGCTTCCGTTGGCGTTCTCTGTCAATAAATGAGTTCACCTTCGCGAAGTGCACGTTCCGGCATTGAATTAATGGGCGAGTAATTGCTTGCTGCACTACCACCCACCAACGAGCCGGGGAGGTCGCGTGAAGTGGGAGTCATTGTTGGTCGACTCGACAACCTTGCCGCCGAAGTGCTGCCCGTAAACATCATCATAATCGATTGGCGGCGGTCATACACGGTGTAGGGCAGTAGACTGGTAGCATAATTGACCCTCAACGGTGCGCGCGTACGACGTGTCATGATCGTTGATGTTCGCTATGGACACCCCGGTCGAGGTTACGTGGAAGTGAGGTTAGGTTCCGCAGGTTCTTGATGGCTGACTCAACGGAAACGGTTTGGAAATCTAGGGATCGGCCATCTTTAGGTGGAGGAGGCGAAGAACGACACCTACACGATCGCCTTTCTGTGGCGTTGATTATATATGCGTCAAATCAAAAACAATGCCACACAATGGAGCACTCTCGGCTCCTGCGTACTCTTCAGCAGCTGCGCGTGCATGTTCTGGGTGCGCTGGCGTCCGGAGACGTCTTCTTGCGCAATCGAATCTCGTCATCTCCCGTGTTGTGGGGGTCTGGCGATATGAGAGGTGTGCTTTGAATTTCAATTTCTCTTTCCATCCCCGGGCGAGTTGATGCAAATTACTCACACTGCCGCCGACGTTTTTCCACCATGACGTGGTATAGAGCGACGGCGTGCTTCCGGACGCATGCTTGCTGCGTGCGGTGTGAAACAATGGAACGCCGGCATTCGCAAACTGCAACCTCCAGACCGCTGTGGCTTTATGCGCTGCCATGTTTTTTTTTCTACTACTCGATTACTCACCCTCCTTTCGCTCACCTTCTCTCACCCACTGTTCGTATCGTTTCAGGTTCATTGAAAACGTCGTTCATCGAGGGTAGCACGTTCAACGTTTCATGGCATCTGGCCTATCCGCATCGGGTAAGTGGCATCCCGGCGCAGATCTCGCTGCAGCATTATCACAAGCCCCCGTCCGAATTATAAAACCAAAACAAGCGAACTCGGGTCGCACCCTATCAGGGTCAGGGGTTCACTAAAGCCTGCGACTTTGTGTGTGTGTTCGAAAGCTCCCAGGGGCTGTCATTATCTGCGCGCGGTTAACGGAACCGGCCACTTGACAAACGCCTCCATCAGCGATTTTGCCGGTGGTTTCATTAGTCGGGGTTCCGGACAGATTTCGGGCATCAGCAATTAGTGCTCGCGCGCGCAATGTATTTCCATCAGAACGTTCTCCCGTTGCGGTTTCCGTTACGGTGCTTCCGCGTTTCTCGGTGCGCCGTTAAATGTCACAACCAGCGTGCAATGGTGTTGTCCCAGTTCTTTGTCGCCTTCGTTTTTGTTTTCTCCGACGTGCGATTGTTTCTTGTAATGGGACGACATGTTCCCGGGGAAGGTACCAGTGGTACACAACCAAATACCCGTATCATCCGGGTTACCGTTAGTGGAAGATTCGGTGATGGTGCTGCTGCTGCTACTGCTGCTTTCAGAGTTAGTACCTAGTAGTTGAAGAAAGCTTCACACTTCACACCGCGCGTGTGTGGACAAGCAGTTAGCAACAGCTTCCTGCAGCCGATTTGATTACGAGGCGTGTAAAAAGGTAGCATCCAGCAATCTAAGGGGTTTCTCTCGCGTTGTTGTACATCTACGATCGCGTTGACCGCGGGCGGCGTCGTCGGGTGGCCCCCCAAGCACGCAATTAACACCCGATGCCGGGGTTTTCTTGCGCTGCGTTACGCGGTACGAAGCGATGCGCACCGGATCCAATTATCGATCGATTGGGAATTGGTATTTGAACGCGCCCCGGTTGCGGCGTAACAGTTTTCCTTTTTCGTGCGTAATGCTTGATGAAGTGTGTGCACGTTACGAAACAATCTATTTTTACGCCGGCTTGCGGTACTAAATGGGCTGCATTGTGTAGACATTGTTATGAGCGGTGGGAGGCTGCCGGAACAGTCATAAAAGCGGAACAACATGTCAGCAAACGTGGACTGACTAAATTTCCTATTGTTCCTTTAGGATGTTTGGTTTCTTATGTTTATTTTGACGTAAATCTACTGTAATTCTACGTATCAACTGTTGGAGTTGAATCGGAACGCTGAGCGTCGGTTTCTGCGGACGCTGCTGACTAATACGATCGAACCAGCCATAGTCCCAACAGCACAACGATCTTCAGCACTCCGCTGGCACACGCAGTGCTTGCCTTCCCACTAGGTCCCGGTGTTGTCGTTTGCACGGGAGCCTCCGTAACGCCAACGGCCACGCTGTCCTTACTATTGCACCCACGGAAAAGACAAACCTCACAGGCGGTTGCCGAGGCGCACTCGACCTCACGTGCCAGCGTCGAGCACTTCCGCACCGTGTCCCCGTTAGACTGCACGATCGTGTAGCACTTGTTGGCGGCATCGTACGTCGGACACTCGGTTGCCGTGCCCGTCTGCGCCGCCTTGCAGGTCGCACCGTCCGTGCGCGAGTCGCACTGGAAGCAGGTGATCGGAGCGACCGGGTACTGGACGGTGTTGCAGTTTTCCGTGCGCGAACCGCACACGAGACAGTTTTCACCGCGCGTACACGCACTCTGCTCGCTGGCGGCCAGATCGCTCATGCAACCCCGCTCCGTTACGCCATCGACGAGACGGCTGTAGCAGGCCACGTTTGCCGGATTCGTACAGGGTTCCGGGGCGACCTGCGTTGCCTGCGCGCGACACAGCGAGTTTAGCGAGCTGCGACACTGGACGCAGCTGCCCGACGTCCCATACGCCGCCGGGTCGTTGCAGCCTGACGTGGAGCATGTCTGGCAGCGTCCGGCGCACGTTGACAACTCGGTGTCGGTTAGCGAGCTTCGACAGTCGAGCCGCAGCAGCTGCTCGGCAGTGTCTGTCTGGAGCAGGCAACTGTCGCCGGCCCGATACTCCGGGCAGTACTCGAGCACCACATCCTGGTGCGAGATGCAGGGTGGCTTCGTACACCGATAGCATCGCAAACGGTCCATTGGGAAGTTGGCCACGTTGCAGTGATTCGTCGAGCATCGCTGACAGGTGGCACCGGCTGTGGCCGTGGCACTACACTGGGCTGACACATCGGCAGGAAGACTGGCCAAGCAGCCACGCCGGGTATTTGTCTTTCCACTGCTCGTTATAACAGCCGTGGCACAGCTGGCACACCGTTCGAACGTGGTCAGTGCGGCTGGATTGGTAGTGCAACGTACATCCGTAGCCGAGTCACAGGATCTTAGAGCGAGAAAGAGCGAAAGTGTGTGTGAGTTGGTATGGTGCCACTGTGGTGAAAGCGGTGACCAACTTACAGGCACTCCACGTAGTCGAAGTTAACTTCGGCTGCGTTACAATTATCGGACGAGCAGAAGGAGCAGCGATTCGACGTGCTCGCACAGAAGCTCCGTTCCAGGTCGGTTAGGGATGAACGACACGTACGCTTGCGAGTTCCACTCTGGAGCAGCTGCACACAATCGTCCCACGGATTGGGACAGTAGGAGTTCGCCGTCGTCCCGATGGTACAGCGACGCCGGTCGCTCGGGAACAGTGCTTTATTGCAGCCTTCACCTTCGCTCTCGATGTTGCAGGTAGCACAGTTGTGCCCGTCTTCCGCACAGCTCAGCAGATTGGAAGCGTCACTGATGCAGCCTCGCTCCGTAACCGCATCTCCAACCTACATCAGAAAGGCACGGAGAATCTCACATGAAGACTAGAACAAGGGAACAATCGTATTCGGTTGCGTACTATTTTCGTTAGACACTGCGCGTCGGAGACGTCGGTTGTCGGTGCTGGACATTGGACGGCGGTCAGTGCTCCACTTGCCGGGGCGATGCAGTTCGCATCGTTTATGGTGGAACAGTGGGCACAACGGTGATCCGAGCGGGACTGTAGGTTGCACTCCGGTTCGCTACAGATCGCACACTCTGGACCGGTGCAGACGGCCAACTCCACTCTGGACAGTTCCGAGGTACAACCTCGTCGAGATGGGTTAACTATACGTAATATACATAAAACGATGAGCTGCCGATGGCGAAGCTAAAGAGCAGTGAGAACCACTTACAGCCTGTAAACATGCTGAAGCAGTCGTCGTCTGTGCGTTCGCAGGTGGCAATGTGTACGCTCGACCTAATGCATCCGGTTCCATCGCACTGATAGCAACTTTTGCCTGCTGCTGCGGCACTGAACGCCGCCGTATTGCACAGATTCTTTCCGCAGATGTTGCACTGTGTGGGGTTGGCCGCGCAGAACGTTGCATCCGCGGATGCCATGGCCATCCTACAGGATTTCAGCGTGTTGCCTGTTTGTGATATAAGGAGACAGGAGCACGGTTGCTGATTAGAAAGAGAGATTGGAGAGAACTCGAACGTTGGCCAACTATTCACCATTCGCTCTGCGCATAGTGACACACACATCGTCCACATCGGCACAGTAGACCGTGGAGGTAGTGTCGGTGTTGCAGATCCCAGCGTCATCGCACTGGACACACTGGATACGATTAGTGGGGAACTCGAACCGGTTGCAGCCACTTCCGACGCACGTCGCACAGTCCAGTCCGGTGCAAGAGTCCACATCGGTCTGTGACGTGATGCAGCCACGCTCGGTAGTGGCACCGATCTGCAGCAAAAGAAGAATCGCACCTGTGACGCACCTGGGTTTTACACGAAGACGATCCTCTATCGTCGGAACACTTCTTGGCTTACCACGCGGCTGTAGCACTGGGCCGCTGTCAGATCGACGTTGGACGGCGCTGGGCACTGGACGTTGGACAGTGCGCTTGGATTGGAGAGACAGTTGGGATCGGCCAGCGAAGAACACACGGCACACCGGTGGTTGGGGCTGCTGACTTCGTTGCACAGATCTGCCGTGTCGCAATAGACGCACGTCTCGCCGGTACAGGTAGCCACCGCGTCGAGAACTAGGCAACCCCGTTCGATGGGCAACACTAGATGGGAAGCAAGCAAGACACGCACCGTTGTTACAACATTAATGTGCTGTTCGTAGAGCAATTGTCGTTTGTCTGCTTACGGCTGGTCGCGTCGTACTTGGTGTAGCACAAATCGTTCGCGTTCGGGCAGTCTATCGTGGTGCCCGCGGTGGACGGACGAACACAGCCCTCTCCACTACAGCTGTAGCATTCCTTCGCTTCGACTGCAACGCACGACAAAACACTAACGAACGCTGCTAGCACCAGCGCCACCGTAGGCGAACTTATTCTTCCGAAGGATGACATCGTTTTACACCTCACAACTACGTCCTAGACGGCGCGCGAACAACCTCAGGTCGGACTGTATACCTGCTATTTATAAGTGAAGCGGCCCCAGTGTGTGCCACTCGATCGCTTATCATCCGAACGATTCGAACGGTTGACTTTTCGATAACCGCACCTACGTGGTCATGGCTCAAAGCAAAACAAACTCAAGTGCAGTGTGCAAATAACGGTTATATCCATTGTTTTTTCGTTTGACTCTTCCCCGGTAGGGCGGCTTCCGGCTGGAGATACTTGATGGCCGAGAGAAACCAGTGCTGAACTTGACACCGAGCAGTAAGGAGAAGCGCTTCGTGCGCGATGATGCAACGTAAGTATCTAGAACTGTGTCTCGTACTCGCTGTAAGTTCTTACGGTGTGTGGCTTGTGCGCAGTGCGCAACAGTTCCAGGTGTCGCTGCCGAGGAACTTCACCTGCCGGGACTGTACGCTGCGGTTGGTCCGCCAGGCGGACGAGTGGGGCGGCAACTATCGGTTCTGGTCGTGCGCGGATGTGGACATCGTGCCGAGACGTGAGCATCACGAGACTTGCTCCGGACACGGCAAGTTCATCACACGCTGCAAATGCGATCGCAAGTACTACGGACCGCACTGTGAGTTCTGGGACGAGTGTGTCTCCAACCAGGACTGTGGCATTCAGGGAACGTGTGTGGACTTGGGCGGAACCTCGTTGCCACGACGCCAGTGCTACTGCCGGCTGGGTTGGTTTGGACCGGGATGTAACAAGAGTAAGTGTCCATTGCTGTAGCGCAAGGAGAGCTGAGCTGGGAGTTGCTAACAATCGTTTCTTGTCGGAATGCTAGAATCGCCCATCAAGTCGACCGACATTGACTACAGTGTGTACAAGGCGAAGACGCTGTCACCGGACCTGAACGTGTACTGGCGAGTGCTGAAGGAACAGAGCGAACTCGAGGTCGTGCTGAAGGTGAACGGAACGTCGTGGGTTGCGCTGGGTTGGCGCCCGCGTAAATTGACGGCTGAATGTAAGAACTTTCCGCTGATTGCTGCACCGGGAGGCAGCACACCGTCTGAAGCTGGAGTCGCTGAACCTGAGCCAGCCAGTGAACCAACATCTGAGCCAGGTAAGAGCGCGAGTGAGTCATTTAATTTGGAGCGTTAGCTTACCATTTCGATGCTTTCTCCAAAGAACCCAACTCCGAACCGGAACCAGGAGCGGAACCAGGAGCAGAACCGGGCGCTGAGCCGGGTGCGGAACCTGGTAAGTTTCCCCGTTGCGTTATCAGTAGATAAGATCAGCGTAAACAAGAGGTTGACGTGCCCACGTGCTTTCGAATCAGTTTGTCCAAGAACCCAGAACAAACATCAACAACATTTATTGATTCATTTGTTGCTGAAGTGCAATGTAAAGACAGATTGCGTACCAACAGTATCAAAACGGGTGCGCTAAGTTGAAGCGGCGGTATCTTGTTAACGTGCTACTTTCGTTCCCGTCCCTTATCAATAGAACCGAAATCAGAGCCTGAACCGGCATCAGAGCCCAATGCGGAGCCAGGTAAGACGTTGGCTTAAACACACTTGAGTTAAGCTCAACAAAACGTTTCCGTCTTTCTTGTCAGAACCTAAAAGTGAGCCCGAACCCGATGCGGAACCTACATCGGAGCCAGCTAGTGAGCCGGTATCGGAACCAACTTCAGAACCAGGTAGAGCTCAATGGCTCGAAACAAGTTTGGAAATAGATGTGACTCTACTTCTGTTGACTCGTTTCAGAACCCAAGGGAGAACCGGAACCAGAACCGGGTGCGGAACCGGGAGCTGAACCAGGTAAAGAGAAATATTGGAACAATTTAAAAAGAAATACTCATTTTTTAATCATTGCTGCAGAACCCAAATCGGAACCGGAACCAACCGGAGAGCCAGAACCTGACAGCGCCACGGAACCTACACCCGAACCTAAGGGACAGGCGAAGCGGTCTAAGCGTGCAGCCGCTACAACACCCGCAGCAGAACCCGAGCCGGAACCGAAAACGGAACCCGCCTCAGAGCCAACGGCCATACCGAAAGCGAAACCAACTGCCGCAGCCGCCGGACCGAAGCTCAAACTCAACCCGTACACTCCACGCCACGACTTCAACCCGATGGACTGTACGGACATTGTGATTGGCACGGCCCGCGGCGACAACCATCGCGTGTGGGACTATTATACGCGCGATCGTTCCACGCCACGGTTGGACACGTTCTGGGGTGGCAAGTCGGATCTGACCGCGACGGGCGGCTTCGAGCGGGACGGCGTAACAACGATCGTGTTCCGACGGCGTCTGGAGGCCGGTGAACCGACGGACCACGCGATCGTCGACGATCTGATGCACGTGATTTGGGCCCGAGGCCAGGAACCGGGCGCGTACGTCCATTCGCCACCGTCCGGTGTCGAAAAGGAGGCGGCTTCCGTGCGTGAGTTCTACCAGCCGGACGAGCTGAAGTACCACGGCCACCGGATGCAACGTGGTGTGACACAGATCAACTTCCTGGAGGATGGAGCACGCAAGGTGGCAGCGGCAACGTCGGCGTCGGGCGTAACGGTGACACCGGACGGGGGAGCAGCGGTGGCAAGCGGCGATGGAGTGATCGTACCGGCTGGCCCGGTCGGTCAGGAGCTGGACAACGAGTGTCACGGGTTCTACAAGTACCCGCGGACGTGCGAACCAGAGCAGGCGAATTGCGAGTATTTCATCAGCTGGGCGACGGTGGCCCGTGGCGAAGCCGTCCATTTTCACCTGGAGACGAAGCACACGGCCACCTGGACCGGCGTCGGCTTCAGCGACGATCAGCGAATGTCCCAAACGGACGCCATTATCGGCTGGGTAGATAAGGGAGGGCGACCGTTCCTGATGGACACCTGGATCAACGGCTATTCGGCGCCGAAGCTGGACGACCGGCAGGACCTGTACAACGCTTCCGGTGCGATCCAGAACGGACGCACTGTGTTGGACTTTACGCGTAAGCGTATCACGGGCGACGAGAGCGATCTGGCGTTTGCCGAGGATCGCTGTCTGTACCTGATGTTCCCGATCGAGGGTGGCGCGTTCAATCCGGTCAACAAGAAGCTTGGCAAGCACGCCTCCGTGCCGGTTGTGACGGAGACGCGCGTCTGCATGAGGTCGTGCGCGAAGCAGTTCGAACAGCTGCTGACGGTGGCCGCCACACCGGCTCCGGATCGCATCGCGTACGGTGCGTCGATCAAGCTGACGAATCTGGCGAGCGGGTTCCAGGTCCCGGCCATTGGCACTCCGGAGCATCGCGATTTGTCCAAATCGGTTACGGACACGTTTAATGGTGTGCTGCGCGAGGTGCCCGGGTTCTACAGAACGGACGTGCAGGAGTTTGAAAAGTATACTCAACCGAGATGTAAAAGGCACCCGAGAGTTCACTGCTAACGATCGTTTGTGTGCGTTCATTCCACTCCACAGGGACGACGATGGAGCAATCGTGGTGAAGATGAACATTCTGGTCGATAAGGAGCAGAAGGATGGCAGCAAGAACCCGCTGGCCGATGATCCAGCGAAATTGGAGCTGACCCTGCACAACCTCATGGTGAACAATCTGTCGTCGGGCAAGGTGGGCGCGTTCTCCGTCGATCCGACCTATCTCGAGTTCAATCAACTGGAAGGTAAGTGACGATACTCGAGCAGTTGTGGGGCGAGATGCTATAAAGCTAATGTTTCCTCTTCTCTCAGGACAATCATCGTCACCGAAGGAGGAGTATGATCTGCTACCGGCCGGTGTGCGTCTGTATTTGATCTTGGGATGCATTGCTGGATTGGTGTTTATCGCGATCGTTCAAGCGACTTGCACCATCATTAAAACGCGACGAACGAATCGTCTAAAGGTGAGTTTCACCAAAAGGTGTTCGATGGAAATCTCGCTGACTGGATGCTCTCCTCGTCTGCTCCACAGGATCAACTGATTCCAAACTCCGCCTGGAAGGACTACTCGTCAAACACGAACTACGCATTCGACAACTATGAGTCGGAGGCCAAGTCGCATCAAAAGGGACGCTCATCGGACCGTGGCTACAGCAATGGCAACAGCCAACAGACTACCCTGCAGATGTCCCACTCTCCCAACAAATCGCAGTACTACGAGATCGATCGCACCGATGGAGCTGGCATGCCGGCGCCTCGCAACGGTAGCTCCGGGTATCCGTATCCCGCCGGCCAACCTCGCCACGGGTACGATCGCACCGGGGACCGTTCGTCGTATGCCGATCGGGCGTACT
>KZ068258.1:49114-64292 GCA_002091845.1 Anopheles cracens | reverse complement strand
CTCACTAATGACGCCGTTTGATGTGGGTTTGAACACACCATGTGATATTACGGTGCGATGTATTTAACGAAAGGAACTTCTACCGGATTCGTAAATATTCCAAATTCACGTGTCGTGCTTTTTTATAAGTTTGACTTCCCTCATTTAAGTGTGATCTTGTTTAGCTTAAAGAAGTAAAAAATACTTAAAAAGGATAAGCAAAAGGGTGGAATATATAACGAATACGACAATTCTGAAATATGATAAATAGTTTCAAACTCATTCACTTACTCGGTTGTATGACTCACTCAGAGCATTTTATATGAACAACATAGCTAACAAGAGTATCAAAAATAATAAAAAAAGAGAATGGAAGAGAATGAATAGAAAGAGTATGAGAACAGCTCTTTAAGAAGGTAATTCAAGAAATAATGCACTCTCTCTTGAACATAATCTTGTTTGTTTCAATTAAAGCGAAAATAATTAGCAAAACATAAATATACAGAATTAAGTCTATCTGATTGTATTGTCTTTAAAATAACTGGATTGCTTCTAAAATATCAAAAAGAAATTATCAATAGAATTGAGCTAAACAATTTGTCATAGAAATATCAATTTCATTTTGCTATAAATGAATAAATTATAACAATTTTTTCTGGTGAAGTTGTTGCTGTAATAACTTTCTACAATGAACAAGAATAGAAATTACATTAAATTACAGAATAGAAATATTTTTAAAAAATCCGGCTAGGCTGAACAATCCATGCGTAAATACAGTGGTTGTTCAGTAAGTTGCATACTTTCGGGCTGATTTGGTAAAATTTCCTCACGGGGTACGGAATGTGAATTTATTAAAGCTTTATTACCGATTTATTTACCCGTTTTAGAAAAGTGTGCGTTATAGCTAACTGATGATGTATTCAATAATTCAGTAGCATAGATGCGCCTTATAAAAACACAGGAGATTTTCCCTTTTCCCTTTAGTGAGATAACAGAAACACATTAAGGTGCTGCTTTAGAATAAGTTTCATGAAACAAACGACGACAAGTTTTACGAGTGTTCTAACATTTGTCGGCCGACAAATTGTCGTCCGACAAGCTGTCAAACAAAATTAGATCGCTTTTACACCCGGAGGAAACAAAAATATCCGTTTAATAGAGATTTACCGTACCGTATAGGCACTTAATGTTAATACAAAACTATTTTATGGAAATCTACAGCAAATTCTTACATTTTTACAACAATTGTACCCAACATTCATCATCAGATAATATTCACAACCAAGGTTCAACTTGAAAGGTGTGTCACATGCATGTTTTTTACCAAGATTGATAGCGCCAAGGTGTGTCAACGACAAATACAACCAGATTTGTATGACGACAAAAGTTCGTCGATGTTTGACAGACTTTTCTAGAGCACCTCCATACAGAGTCATACGTTTGTTCTTGTCGTTTGTATCATCAGACTTATTCTAGAGCAGCCCCTAAGTGGAGCATGCTTAAAACAAAACGCTTAAACTCCATTACTTATGAAATGTCGCTAGGATGATTATGTTAAGTAAGGTTTGATCAGTAAAAATTAAATGTAAAAATAAAAACAATTGCAAATGTAGCTACACTGATTGTATTAATTTAAAAAATACTTTTGAGATAAAATAACCACGTGACACCGTAATTTCTTTGCATACTTCTGCTGCAATGTCTTGTAATCAGTTAAGAATATGATTGAAACCTAAATGCAAACAGATTTGTCTCTGAGTCAAGCTTAATTACCAATAACCCTTTACATGACAACAGCTAATCTACTGACTGGGTTGCACCTCGTACATCATGTAACGGCTTCACACATCGAAAATCAAATATGTGTTTTTTTCACCACATCGAGAGAAAAACTTCCCGGAACCCGGAACGTTTCCACACAACTATACGATCGATCGCTCAGCAAAAAAAAACACCACCGACAGGTTTGGGTTTTATTTTGCTTTCTGCTCTAAATTTTCCGGCTTCGCTTTTCACGGCCACCTTGGCACACGCTTCCTGCGGCTGTGTAGCACAGCTGAGCCGAGCTGACAAAAAAACACACACTCACACGAATGCGCACGAATTTTGCTTTCCATTTTGTGCACCCGCTTCGACCGGCCGCATCGCTTCACGGTGGCTTGGCGGTGGGTTTAAAAATACAACAAGCAACGCAATACACCGACACACACTCGACACTAGGCACCCCGTCCGAAAATGGCGAAAATTGCAAAATCGCCGCTAGCAGGCCTCAGATGACGCGTGTAAAGGGTGGTAAAATTGTGTAACTCGCTGCTCGCCTGGCGCGGTTCGAGGCGAGAGCGCGGTTCCAGCACAACGTTTGGGCACAGTTCCACACGATCGTACTACCTCTATCATCTCCGTCCAGCTTCCAGCCGGCGTTCACCGCTTTGGTCATCGTGAGGGCAACAACACTGCTGTGGTATGCCGATGGGAAACATCAACTGGCAACACGATGCTGTGAATTTGGCGAACCAATTGTTTGTCGTTTGCGAAGCGTTCGTGCGCGATCTTCGACGGGTTGCAGCTCGCGATCGACTGAGCTCGTTCGGCGGATCGGAAGGATGAGTTTTCGCGCAGCCGGACGGAAGAAGTGTTCATCGATTCTTGACCATCGCGGCAGCCGGTGCGGTTGTGCTGGTCAGGGAGGAAAGGTGCGTTTGTCGGTGGTGCGCAGACTATGGGCAAGGAACGATAAAGCGGTTTCAAGATTTTGGTATTGAGCCAAGATTTGATTTTACGTCTGAATTTTATTCAAAATTCTAGTCGTATTCATCATCTACAGTGCAGTTCGTAGCAGTAGCGCCCCTCCTTTTATTGTTTTAGTTACTTGATATCATTGAATAGAACACGATCGTGAAACAACATTAAGATTATCTCGATATTTGACAGTTTGTGTCTTCATTGTCCATAGTTAAAGAAATTATTATTATAAGATTAGAAGCTATCTTGAATAACCGAGTGGTGCTGACATATTCTATATATATTTTTGAAACCAATATTGCTTAATTGACTCAATTAAAAAAAGTACTTAAGTTAAACTTTTTTTAATTAATTTCCTGTTGATTTGTCTCTCGAAATGATTCATGTGAAAACTGTGCACTTTGTCGTTTCAAATTTGTTTTCAATTTTGTAATAAAAATAAAATAAAATATTTGTGCAGTTTCACGTTACGACTCTGCTTAATCAAATCAAGCCATTTTCTAGGTGGTGGTGATTTGTTGTGCCAGAGAAAACCACCTTGCGCAGAAGACTCCCCGCGCTCGGTTCATCGCAGCAAACGTTCAAAACAAACCCGTTCATCATAAACCCGTCGGCTGTGCGCATGCGCCCCTCGGAGCATGCTGTTTACCCTAAGCAAATGAACCACGTTTGACGATCATTAGCATTAACGAATTCATCCGGATGGATGTCGCATAGATCAAACGTTGCCTTTGTTTGGAAGTCTGGATGTTTTTCCAGGTGAGTTTTGGAGCGAAAAACACTCGTATGTACATTTGCAGTAGCAGTACCAGTAGGTGATGTTTTATTCCAACAATTTCAGTTTTGCTTTCCATCGGTTTTGGTGTTACGGAGTGCAGTAGGTGACGCCCGGTGTCACGCTTTGGATCCACGTCAGGTGGGACGTAACGCGGCTGCTCACAGACGGTTTCGTGGATGCGCACGACACACCGTAGTTGACGACACCGACCAGATAGACGTCAGGACTGTTGCGTGATCACGTTGAGCGATACCTTTCGCAGCACGTTCGAGGTCGGCGCGCCGAAGTCCATCGTACCCCAGCCGGTCGCTTCGACGACGGAACCGGCGAAGTTGGACGTCGAATAGCGGAACGGCAAACAGGCCGGTCCGACACCGGCGTTGAAGATGATCCGTTCGACCGTACGCACGATCGAGATATCGTTACGCGACGGGCTGGCCACGTACGAGGGATGGTTGGTGTAGGAGGCGAGGAGCATCAGCTTGGAGTAGCTGGTATCAGTGCCGACGCTCAGATTGTGATCGCCGACAAGCAGCCCTATCGCGGAGATACTACGCCCGGACATGCAGTGAGCGGCGCTGATGGAGTGATAGTCGGAGACTGGTGGAAGACAGACCGGGGGTTTACGTTACAGGATGAAGATATTAGAGCGACCGTGAACTTACTGATCGTTGCTCCACAGAACACCGCCTTCGACTTGGAATCGACCAAACCGGCCATCATGGGAAACTCGTTGACGAGTGTCGGCACACCGTTCACGATCTTGGACGTCCGGCGGAGTCCACAGCTACACTTCGGCGCTTGTGCCACCACCTGACACCGGAACCGTCCCCCGGTGGAGGTGGTGGGAGATCGCAGTGCAAAGACGGCCTGATTTCCCGTCGATTGCAGCGTGAAGGTGCTCGTCCCGCAATACTTTTTCGCGTACAGCAGCGTGGGATCATTCTGGAGTGAGATCTCCAGACGGTCGGCGGTACATCCGGTTGACTGTAACGATAGGGAGAAAATTAGTCGATTATCGATCAGACACCGAACAAGCGGGCCCATTCACCGTCGCCAGATACATGTCGTAGCAGTTGACGTAGAGCGTGTTGCCGGCCGGTGCCGTCAGCTGCCAGCGACAGTTCGTGCCCTTCGCATAGTAGTTCGGAAAGTTCGGTGTCTCCACGTAGTACACCTCGCCGGCGACGAGCGTCTTTTGGCGGTCACATCCGGTGAACTGGGCAGTGGCTAGCACGGAAGTTAAGGCCAGAAGCCCGACAGCGATAAGAACGGTACTTCCGCACATCGCGAAACGATAGAACGGACTGAGTGGTAGCCGGGCGCTTATCGCACCCGAAAGTTGCGTGTTATTGCCCGCGGAGAGGCACGGGTTTGTCGCGATAAGCGAAGACAAGATAGATTATTATCTTACCAGGTTGTCTCCTCTTTTCTTCCCATCCGATCGTTCTGTACGTGCATGCGATAGGGCGATAGCAAACAATCGTACATTTTGTAACTTTTGAAACACATGTTTTTGGAACCGGCCCGAACTAGCTCACTGTCGGGTATGTTATCAAAACACTGACCTTTGGATCAAATGTCGGTCAGGGGCTAGCGTCCGCACATCCGGAAGATGTTGTTGTTTAGATGTTGCGGAGCATGTTTTTGTCCTCTCCAAGCCAATTGTTGTTATCACTTTCTACGTGCGTGAAAGTCTAGCGTTACTCCAGAATTGGCAGGCGTGAATGAGGCTGGCTGTAGTACACTGACGACAATTGGCTTTATTCAAAATCCATTTCGCCCAACACTGCATAACAACGCTTCGCTCAATCGTTCGCTGACGGTTGTTTGAACAGTTGCTTTCCATCGTGCCTCGCCTCCGAACCCAATACGTACCAAACATGTACGGAGATGATCCAACCGTTTTGCGATTGCGTTACGTTCGGGCTTTATAATGCCAATACTTTCCCCGCCGAACGGGTAGTTTAGTGACGATCGCATGGGATAGTAAACGACACGACAGAGACGTGACTTGTGTGGAGAACAAAACACTGCAACATGGCGTACAGATTTAGTTGGACTGGTGGAGTGATCCTGCTGGCGTTGGTCGGGATCGTCGCGGGTCAGTATGGGACGTGTGACTACACGTACACCTACACCAGCGGGCAGACGAGCTACATAGAGTCGCCGAATTTTCCCAACTATTACACGCCCGGCACCAAGTGTCGGTACACGGTGAACGCACCGGTTGGGCACACGCTGTACGCGCAGTGCTACGATATGTACCTGCCGTCCAGTACCGGGTGCTACTACGACAAGTTGGCGATATCGCGGAGCGGTGATCCGCTGCTGGCCGATGCCCAGGTACGCTGCGGGACGACGACGTTCAATGTGGAGAGCGTGTACAACAAGCTGGTGGTGGCTTTGCTGGGAAGTACCAGCACCACCGGCGGACGGTTCCGGTGTCAAATCACGGCCCTGAAGCTTGCCTGTGACTGCGGCCGACGGAAGACGGTAGGTGGAAGTTAAGGATTGGTGGAGATATCGCGAAGTGTTTATGTGAAATCTGATTCTTCTTAATTCTCTGGAATCGTAGCCTACAATTGTTGGTGGCTATCCAACCCAAACCAACGAGTTCCCGATGATGGCGGCTATTGTAAATATAACTTCCAAGGCACTGTTCTGCGGATCTTCGATCGGTAAGTAAGCCTCGTGTTGTCTTACTATGACACGACTACTCATGTACTCTCTCTCTCTTTCTCATGTAGTTACCGATCGGCACGTGCTTACAGCAGCGCACTGCCTGCTTGACGCAAAAGTGGACGATGTTGGCGTGCTAGTGGGCGATCAGAACGTCAAAATTGGAACGGACACGCCCTACTCGCAGGTGTACCGTGCGGGCATGTTCCACGTGCATCCTAGCTACGACAAGCTGGCGAAAACGAACGACATTGCGTTGGTGCGCACGATCGTCACGATCGTGTTCAACACCGGCGTTGGCCGAGTCTGTCTACCGTTCCGCTACAGAACGGCCAGCTTCGATGGGGTGCGGCTCAGTGCGCTCGGCTGGGGTACGATCGATTTCGGGGCGCCGCAGTCGGACGTGCTGCTGCAGACAACGCTGGCCGGCGTACCGTCGGCTACCTGCTCGACGCAGCTCAAACGTACGATTCTCTCCACGCAGCTGTGCACGTTCGCGGCCGGGAACGATACGTGCCAGAATGATTCCGGTGGCCCGCTGTACTACACCGACCCGAACAGCCAGCTGGTGTACGATATCGGTGTGGTGGGCTTCGGAGTGGCCTGTGCGTCGAGCTTTCCGAGCGTAAACTCTAGGGTTACCGCATACCTGGACTGGATCAACTCCACCACCGGGTACACCTTCTGCGAGACGTAGTTAGTTGTGTGCAGGGAGCCATTGCTCAAGAGTTGTAGATGCGTGCCAGGCTGCCCCAGTTGGGGTGAGAACGTTACATTCAAGGTTACGCGAAAGACTACATAGGTAGGCATACGAGGAGCTTGTCGGTAGGTGGGTCCACAGAAACAGAATGTGACATAAGGCCGAGGGGGCAAGTTTGTTTACAGAACTTCCAGCTGTTTCAACAAATCAGATTTAGCTGCTACACACTTTTCTTTTACTCTGTATGTTTGGTTTTGTGGTTAGAAAAAATACATTATTTACTCTTTACAATAGTTTCTTCAATGCAGTCTGAGATGTATGCTTCTACAGATAAATATCAGCTTTACTAAACGCACAACTTATGCGGCTCTTTCAATTGGGAACCTCAATCTGTAACTCTGTCTGTGTTTCTGTTCAGGGTAATGTTTGAAATCGGTATCGGCTGTCAGGGCAGTCATGTCGTTATCAGGGCAACTGCAGTTGCAACTATGTCGATAGTTCATTAAATAAACTCGAGTTAACGCTCCAGAGAATGCGAGACAAATGAATAGTCTGGATGTGTGCCATGTATTTAAATCTGAAATTATTAGAGCACACATAACGATACTCAGTTCAGTTGGCCAAGAGCATTGCAGCCTTTTAGACTGATATATCAATGTTATGCCAACGGTCTTGCAACATTCTTTCATTAAAAGCCAACCTAAATCGAAGTTACGCAATGTTCCAATCCAACAGGTTTCTCATCTCTGCTACAGATTTACACATTCGATCGAACTTTTCTAATCATGTACGGGATGTGGTTAGCAGTGTCCTGTGCCTTCCGGTGACACTCCTTCAACCTGCACCCAATTTCAAGGAAATACATGACGTCTACGTTGGCATTTCGCCGGCATCGTTCGTTTAAAGTGTCGAAAGCAGCGGCCCTCCGATGGCGTGCGCTACACCACTGGTAACGAGTCCGGCCCGTGCGGATGGAGTGACGACGGTAAGTGAGCTTGAAAAATCGATCCCCAGCTCACCGGCTCGTTTTCGCTTAATGATATGAAAAACCGAGCCATTTTACTACGTAATGACTTTTCGAAGCAATGGTCACTGTCAATGAACTGTGTATAATTAATCTAGCATTTATGTTAGCTCCCAGCCCGGTGCCGGAGCAGATGCGGGTGCCGTGGACGTGGACGTTCGACGGTTTGACCAGGGCAAAAGTTGCGCTCCGGTCCCCAGCACGGGAGCACCGAGCACCGAGATTGGTGCACCGAGCTGCTCAGTGCTTTTGTCTGGTTAGTTGTGGATTTAATTATTTATATCGAGAGCCAGGGCTGGAGAGGGACCGGGCACACAATCTGCATCGAAACTTGCTCCACTCGTTTGAACTGTCATCTTGTGCGGGCGGGCAGAATTGGCTTCGGATGACCCGCGCCAGCTCCGTGACTCCTGCGCCCCCGGGCGTGAGCTTTCCGGGCGTTTTATGTTTTTGAAATTCGATGATAAAACCTGACACTTTTACCGACCCGGGACGTCTGGAGCGGGTTTTTGTGAAAGTTCGTTCCCCAAGGGAAGGTGGAAGTTCCAGGTCCCGCATGACCCGACGCGGGACTCCGGTGCATGAGCTGAGTTTGTTCGGAACTTACACAGCGTCGCCGTTCGGGCGTCCTCGCAGTGCTCCGTTGTCGTAGATCTTGGCGTGGAGTGTCGTGCGTCCGGTGTAAGGGGCGGGAGTAATAAAACAAGGAAATGTTTAATTTTGTTTCAATTTAGCACCACGCTGCACTCCGGGTGTCTCTCAATTGGCCGAATCAATGCCAAACTTCTTGAGTGCACCGAGCGCAGCGAGGGAATACTAAACTGTGCCAGTGCACGGCGACGGTCGATAAGAAAGTTGTGCCCCCGGGACCTCGAGACAGGACACCGAGGCGGATGGGACGGTTTAAATGTCGCTCGCTATAAATCCGCTATATATCCGGTTGACAGGAAACGATAATCTCACCGCGAGATTAAACGAAGCTTTAATGGTGGAGCTCTCGGTCTGAACTCTTACTTCTTTGAACTCATCGAGACGTTTCGTGTGTGGATTGCGTCCAAAATTAGTCAGGCCTGCGTCTCTCTCTAAGCGTGATGCACATGTGGGTGCGCCTAAAAAGTATGCAACCCGCACACAAACCGCTAGGAAGAAGCTGTTCCCATGGCAAGCTGATTCAATCGAGCGGTTGGAATTTAACATCCGCACCACCGAGAGCAGCGTGCCGATCGCTGGACGGCCGTCGCTTACAAATAGTGCGATGTTTAGCGGTCAGAATGACAGGTTAATTGGTATAATAACATGAATTCGTAACAGCTGTGCGCCGCCACCACCACCGGCTGGCGAGGTGGGAATAAATTTTAATTGACATCCTTACCCAGTTTCCGCGCCCGCTTCGCCATGTCCGGGGGTGCCGGACACGGTTGACTTTTGCTACCGTGCACCGAGGTCAGCTGCTGTTGCATGTCTTGGGGCTGAACTGTTGGGGGAGGAGCGAGTCACCGAACCACAGCCATGTTCCCCGGGAGACAGATGTCTGTCGGTGCACTGTTTGGAAGGGCGTTCGTTAGGGGTTTGGCCCCGGTATCGATTCCTGGTTTTGTGGTAAGCTGACGAGTGAGTCTTGTTTAGCTGCTGCTGCTGCTGCTGCTCCTAGCTGACACGATGGGTTAGCCCCGTTCTTCCGCTGCCAATCTCTCCAGTGCCGGAAACCATATCGAATCATGGTGGTTAGCACGCGGCTACCGGAAACGGAAAGACAAAGAGTTGCGTGCCGGCGAAAAAGAGAAGAGGTGGTAGCCGTTGCTAATGGACGTGTTAAGCTCGTCAAGCCTGACAACGCTATCGACGCCTACTTCGCTTGGGTGTATCGACACATTGACACCGGGCGTTTTTTGTGAAAGTTCGTTCCCCAAGGGAAGGTGGAAGTTCCAGGTCCCGCATGACCCGACGCGGGACTCCGGTGCATGAGCTGAGTTTGTTCGGAACTTACACAGCGTCGCCGTTCGGGCGTCCTCGCAGTGCTCCGTTGTCGTAGATCTTGGCGTGGAGTGTCGTGCGTCCGGTGTAAGGGGCGGGAGTAATAAAACAAGGAAATGTTTAATTTTGTTTCAATTTAGCACCACGCTGCACTCCGGGTGTCTCTCAATTGGCCGAATCAATGCCAAACTTCTTGAGTGCACCGAGCGCAGCGAGGGAATACTAAACTGTGCCAGTGCACGGCGACGGTCGATAAGAAAGTTGTGCCCCCGGGACCTCGAGACAGGACACCGAGGCGGATGGGACGGTTTAAATGTCGCTCGCTATAAATCCGCTATATATCCGGTTGACAGGAAACGATAATCTCACCGCGAGATTAACTCGAGTTAACGCTCCAGAGAATGCGAGACAAATGAATAGTCTGGATGTGTGCCATGTATTTAAATCTGAAATTATTAGAGCACACATAACGATACTCAGTTCAGTTGGCCAAGAGCATTGCAGCCTTTTAGACTGATATATCAATGTTATGCCAACGGTCTTGCAACATTCTTTCATTAAAAGCCAACCTAAATCGAAGTTACGCAATGTTCCAATCCAACAGGTTTCTCATCTCTGCTACAGATTTACACATTCGATCGAACTTTTCTAATCATGTACGGGATGTGGTTAGCAGTGTCCTGTGCCTTCCGGTGACACTCCTTCAACCTGCACCCAATTTCAAGGAAATACATGACGTCTACGTTGGCATTTCGCCGGCATCGTTCGTTTAAAGTGTCGAAAGCAGCGGCCCTCCGATGGCGTGCGCTACACCACTGGTAACGAGTCCGGCCCGTGCGGATGGAGTGACGACGGTAAGTGAGCTTGAAAAATCGATCCCCAGCTCACCGGCTCGTTTTCGCTTAATGATATGAAAAACCGAGCCATTTTACTACGTAATGACTTTTCGAAGCAATGGTCACTGTCAATGAACTGTGTATAATTAATCTAGCATTTATGTTAGCTCCCAGCCCGGTGCCGGAGCAGATGCGGGTGCCGTGGACGTGGACGTTCGACGGTTTGACCAGGGCAAAAGTTGAACTCCGGTCCCCAGCACGGGAGCACCGAGCACCGAGATTGGTGCACCGAGCTGCTCAGTGCTTTTGTCTGGTTAGTTGTGGATTTAATTATTTATATCGAGAGCCAGGGCTGGAGAGGGACCGGGCACACAATCTGCATCGAAACTTGCTCCACTCGTTTGAACTGTCATCTTGTGCGGGCGGGCAGAATTGGCTTCGGATGACCCGCGCCAGCTCCGTGACTCCTGCGCCCCCGGGCGTAAGCTTTCCGGGCGTTTTATGTTTTTGAAATTCGATGATAAAACCTGACACTTTTACCGACCCGGGACGTCTGGAACGGGATTTTGTGAAAGTTCGTTCCCCAAGGGAAGGTGGAAGTTCCAGGTCCCGCATGACCCGACGCGGGACTCCGGTGCATGAGCTGAGTTTGTTCGGAACTTACACAGCGTCGCCGTTCGGGCGTCCTCGCAGTGCTCCGTTGTCGTAGATCTTGGCGTGGAGTGTCGGGCGTCCGGTGTAAGGGGCGGGAGTAATAAAACAAGGAAATGTTTAATTTTGTTTCAATTTAGCACCACGCTGCACTCCGGGTGTCTCTCAATTGGCCGAATCAATGCCAAACTTCTTGAGTGCACCGAGCGCAGCGAGGGAATACTAAACTGTGCCAGTGCACGGCGACGGTCGATAAGAAAGTTGTGCCCCCGGGACCTCGAGACAGGACACCGAGGCGGATGGGACGCAGATTTAGCTGCTACACACTTTTCTTTTACTCTGTATGTTTGGTTTTGTGGTTAGAAAAAATACATTATTTACTCTTTACAATAGTTTCTTCAATGCAGTCTGAGATGTATGCTTCTACAGATAAATATCAGCTTTACTAAACGCACAACTTATGCGGCTCTTTCAATTGGGAACCTCAATCTGTAACTCTGTCTGTGTTTCTGTTCAGGGTAATGTTTGAAATCGGTATCGGCTGTCAGGGCAGCCATGTCGTTATCAGGGCAACTGCAGCTGCAACTATGTCGATATTTAATTAATTTAACTCGAGTTAACGCTCCAGAGAATGCGAGACAAATGAATAGTCTGGATGTGTGCCATGTATTTAAATCTGAAATTATTAGAGCACACATAACGATACTCAGTTCAGTTGGCCAAGAGCATTGCAGCCTTTTAGACTGATATATCAATGTTATGCCAACGGTCTTGCAACATTCTTTCATTAAAAGCCAACCTAAATCGAAGTTACGCAATGTTCCAATCCAACAGGTTTCTCATCTCTGCTACAGATTTACACATTCGATCGAACTTTTCTAATCATGTACGGGATGTGGTTAGCAGTGTCCTGTGCCTTCCGGTGACACTCCTTCAACCTGCACCCAATTTCAAGGAAATACATGACGTCTACGTTGGCATTTCGCCGGCATCGTTCGTTTAAAGTGTCGAAAGCAGCGGCCCTCCGATGGCGTGCGCTACACCACTGGTAACGAGTCCGGCCCGTGCGGATGGAGTGACGACGGTAAGTGAGCTTGAAAAATCGATCCCCAGCTCACCGGCTCGTTTTCGCTTAATGATATGAAAAACCGAGCCATTTTACTACGTAATGACTTTTCGAAGCAATGGTCACTGTCAATGAACTGTGTATAATTAATCTAGCATTTATGTTAGCTCCCAGCCCGGTGCCGGAGCAGATGCGGGTGCCGTGGACGTGGACGTTCGACGGTTTGACCAGGGCAAAAGTTGAACTCCGGTCCCCAGCACGGGAGCACCGAGCACCGAGATTGGTGCACCGAGCTGCTCAGTGCTTTTGTCTGGTTAGTTGTGGATTTAATTATTTATATCGAGAGCCAGGGCTGGAGAGGGACCGGGCACACAATCTGCATCGAAACTTGCTCCACTCGTTTGAACTGTCATCTTGTGCGGGCGGGCAGAATTGGCTTCGGATGACCCGCGCCAGCTCCGTGACTCCTGCGCCCCCGGGCGTGAGCTTTCCGGGCGTTTTATGTTTTTGAAATTCGATGATAAAACCTGACACTTTTACCGACCCGGGACGTCTGGAGCGGGTTTTTGTGAAAGTTCGTTCCCCAAGGGAAGGTGGAAGTTCCAGGTCCCGCATGACCCGACGCGGGACTCCGGTGCATGAGCTGAGTTTGTTCGGAACTTACACAGCGTCGCCGTTCGGGCGTCCTCGCAGTGCTCCGTTGTCGTAGATCTTGGCGTGGAGTGTCGTGCGTCCGGTGTAAGGGGCGGGAGTAATAAAACAAGGAAATGTTTAATTTTGTTTCAATTTAGCACCACGCTGCACTCCGGGTGTCTCTCAATTGGCCGAATCAATGCCAAACTTCTTGAGTGCACCGAGCGCAGCGAGGGAATACTAAACTGTGCCAGTGCACGGCGACGGTCGATAAGAAAGTTGTGCCCCCGGGACCTCGAGACAGGACACCGAGGCGGATGGGACGGTTTAAATGTCGCTCGCTATAAATCCGCTATATATCCGGTTGACAGGAAACGATAATCTCACCGCGAGATTAAACGAAGCTTTAATGGTGGAGCTCTCGGTCTGAACTCTTACTTCTTTGAACTCATCGAGACGTTTCGTGTGTGGATTGCGTCCAAAATTAGTCAGGCCTGCGTCTCTCTCTAAGCGTGATGCACATGTGGGTGCGCCTAAAAAGTATGCAACCCGCACACAAACCGCTAGGAAGAAGCTGTTCCCATGGCAAGCTGATTCAATCGAGCGGTTGGAATTTAACATCCGCACCACCGAGAGCAGCGTGCCGATCGCTGGACGGCCGTCGCTTACAAATAGTGCGATGTTTAGCGGTCAGAATGACAGGTTAATTGGTATAATAACATGAATTCGTAACAGCTGTGCGCCGCCACCACCACCGGCTGGCGAGGTGGGAATAAATTTTAATTGACATCCTTACCCAGTTTCCGCGCCCGCTTCGCCATGTCCGGGGGTGCCGGACACGGTTGACTTTTGCTACCGTGCACCGAGGTCAGCTGCTGTTGCATGTCTTGGGGCTGAACTGTTGGGGGAGGAGCGAGTCACCGAACCACAGCCATGTTCCCCGGGAGACAGATGTCTGTCGGTGCACTGTTTGGAAGGGCGTTCGTTAGGGGTTTGGCCCCGGTATCGATTCCTGGTTTTGTGGTAAGCTGACGAGTGAGTCTTGTTTAGCTGCTGCTGCTGCTGCTGCTCCTAGCTGACACGATGGGTTAGCCCCGTTCTTCCGCTGCCAATCTCTCCAGTGCCGGAAACCATATCGAATCATGGTGGTTAGCACGCGGCTACCGGAAACGGAAAGACAAAGAGTTGCGTGCCGGCGAAAAAGAGAAGAGGTGGTAGCCGTTGCTAATGGACGTGTTAAGCTCGTCAAGCCTGACAACGCTATCGACGCCTACTTCGCTTGGGTGTATCGACACATTGACACCGGGCGTACAGGCGTTCGCCGACGCGCTCCCGGACGGCCGCGTTAGACGAGAAAACAACCCTTCATTCCTCGAAGGGCAATCACTTTTGCATTACTCGTCTCGGCTTTTTATGAGTTGTTTGCGGCGTGATTGACGCGAGGGTGTCTTGTGCGAAAATGGAATTGTTTGTGCGACGGGCTGCAATTGAGTCGTTCATTGTTAGGGGGTGTTTGGTGCAGTGGTTTTCATTTCGCGTGCCCGCAATTTGCGTAAGCAAAGTGGGGGTATGATT
Source organism: Anopheles cracens (assembly GCA_002091845.1). Taxonomy (NCBI): domain Eukaryota; kingdom Metazoa; phylum Arthropoda; class Insecta; order Diptera; family Culicidae; genus Anopheles; species Anopheles cracens. The sequence goes on along the minus strand of KZ068258.1, from coordinate 49,652 downwards.
TAAGATTATTAAAGTATTTCTTTGTTAGTGGGGGAAATTAGCAAGAGTTTCTAGGTATTAGTCTCAAGTTACAATTGAATTTCGAAATTAGATAATTGATGTTAACAAAATTACTATTGCATTGCAGGATATTATTACTGTTTTTTATTTTTATTTTTTCCTCCAACTGTCGATTTACGCCGCAAAGTATGCCATGCGCATAACTTATTGTGATATTGTACCTATTATTAACACCTACCTGAATATTTCAACTTTGATTGCCATAATGCAAACAAAGCATTTGGCTTGCTGTTGGAAATAAATTTACTGCGCGAGATCTGTCGATTTGATTTCGAAAATATTCTATAAAAATGTGTTTTTCACCGTTGGAAAAATCTTGTAAGATGTGTCAAAGGGGTGGAGAAATCGTGGAATAAAGCACGCCACTAAATAAAATTACGTTAAATCATATAAAAATACAACTAAAATGCCATATTTCTTTGTGTGCCCAGAGTGTTTTTTAAGGGTATTGCGCATATTATTTATGCGAAAAATTTAC
>KZ068258.1:18523-32949 GCA_002091845.1 Anopheles cracens | reverse complement strand
TTTTTGTTCGTCTCAACAAGTAAACGAACGGCTCGAAGGAAGCGAATTGTGCGGACAAGTGAAGTTTAAGCGGCGAAAAGAAAAGCAAACGCTTCCGCCCCGTCGGGAAGATGGCGGGAAAAGTTTCTCGCAAAAGTCGAATAATTATCAAGAAAGCAATTCCGTGCGCATTGTACGTTGCCGGTGTAATGTTCGGGCCGACCGGCCGCGTTGGCTGGTGGAAAAGTTGGCGAGCGGCTCGAGAAACAGCGCCGGACGGCTGGGCAATCAATTAAAACGGCCCGAGCTGTGATTCAACTGGAGCTGCAATCGCTTGCCAATCGTTTGTTCCTGGTGTTCGTCCATTGCTGGAAGTGTTTAAATAATAGATGAACCAAAGCTCAAAACAATGCTCAAACTCCCCAGAGCGCGTTTCCTGCAATGGATGTACAATTTTTGAAGAAGATCTATAGACAAATTTGGAAAATAAACCAACGAGCTTGTTATTAGCGAAACATGCCGCCATTGGCTCGAAAGTAAAACATTAAGCCCAACCTGGAAGTAAGTGCGGGACACACTGCCCGTAGTCAATTGCTTGCACCCGGCACAGCACGGAGCACAAACGACCCACACCAGCACAAGGGGATGGCGATGATGATGATGACACTACAGCGGCCAGCGTAATGACAGACGCTTTCCGGGCAAGATGGTGCGCACGAGCGCAAAGGGAAAGAAAATCCACTAGCCGCTGCCACACACATTAGTGCCGATTATGTTTTATGTTGCTGATTTCCGCCGGGCCTTGTTGCCTTGTTGCCTTTGGCGGAGTCGGACGACAGAAAACTACGACGTCACCGTGCGGCGGAACTGTGCTGCTAATGAAACGTGCCCGATCATCGCCGTGCGGATTAATCACGATCGTGATTGGTGTACTGGTGTGGGTGTGTGTATGTTTGGGGTACAGAGAATCGATTCTGCTAATGGTTGTGCGAAAAAGGGGAGGGTAACAGAGTAATGGGTGTGGTGGAATGATTTTACGGATTTTTTCACGAGAGTAAAGAATTGTCTGGATGGAATAAGTATGAGGAAAGGGGAGTGCTATATTTTTTCCCAAAAACTTGTATGTTTGTTGAAACTTCAAAGCTGTATGCATTTCGACAAAGCTGTGTGAATTTAAGCTAGTAAAAAAAATGTTAAATTTATGCATTGCCTACTTTTAGGCGTTAATTTAATCGGAACGCTTTATTTATAACTCCATTGTTTAATATTTTATTGCTACGTTGGAAGCTATTTTTGACTGAGACTATCGCACGACTCTTGGAGCAGAATGCTATTTACAGTTATTATATTATCTTTGCTCTTCATAGAAGTATCAATAAAGTCCTCGTCAGTCTGTTTGTCGTGCTCAATGAATGCAGTATGCCTGATTGAATACTTTGCAAGAGCTAACCTTATCATCAGTGTCAGCTTTTCGAAGAATACCATTACGAGACCTGTCGACTTTGGGAAATCGTCCCGAATGACTGTAAATTTTGTTTGTTTATGTTTTGTGATATTATTCCAAAAATATGATCCGCAAAAGACAACATAAACGCTGTTGAGATAAGGTGAACGAAGCCAAACTTATATTGTAAACGCGAGGCAATTAAGTGTCATATCAGACGAAGATAAGGAAGAAGCAGGGTAGTACCGGAAAGAGACTAGATAGCTCGCTCTTAATCGGTGAACAATGTATTCCACAAAGACTTGGCAATTAATTTTGGACAGAAAAATGCAAATTTTCTCCAAAACTAATTCAGTGTACACTTTATGATAGTTTTATGATGTGAGCAATTGAAGACATTTCTTATTTGAAACTTTGCTAAACTAGTTCTTTTTTATATAAATCTTTTCCTAATTGTGTTCTTAACAAAGGCACATAGTTTTTACATGAATTTTACAGTCATGTCAACAATCTAGAAATATTCAAGGAATGATGCTGCATTCGTTGCCAATACCTTTCTATGTTTTGCAGCACAAAGCGATGCACAAAAACGTGAAACACGAGGAAAAAAGCAGCGTATTATGTTCCATTTTGCTTTCGAGACGATTCGCTCGAAGAAATCCAATGCCTGTGAAACGTTCGTTAGGGATGAGGCATGGTATACAGTTTATATCGCCCTGGATTCATTTGAAGGTGTTCCAAACATACATTCCCGCTATCAACCGAGCTCGACGCGTATGGCACGAATACATGATATGATGTTAGTGTTTTGTCCACCGTTGCTACACGCCCTCCATCCACCCGGAAGCCACAAAATGTGCTCCCATCGTCCACACAATTGTACCGAACGCTTTGTGGTTCCGGCGAACATACGGGGAAAAAGCCAACAACGAAATAAACCCAACAAACGGGAAGCAGCTGCCCGGCTGAGCTGGTGCGCTGGCTGCTGATGAACAAATTAAATTTGTGGAAGTTATCCATCAAAACTAACCACACTATTGACACAACCGAAACGTCCGAAACGCAGGCGCCATCCCGCGGGCAAACCGGTCCCCATCGTGGAGGGTGGTGGTGACGGTATCCTGCAGGTACATGGTTTGTGGTTTTGTGGTTGACCGAGCTCTATATGACGTTCGTGTAATGCTCACTGCAGGATGTGATAATTTTATTAGTTCAGCCTACGAGTATGCAAATTGCAAGATAAACGGTTTTTTAAACACTCGGGACGTTTTAATACGTCACCAGCTAACTAATAAACGTTTTAAATACAATTCTAACGTTAAAAAATGCTAAAACAAACGACTAAATGCGGATATTCGCGTTTGGTTCAGCAAGCGCCTTGAAGTATGCAATCAGCATTACATGAAAAATTTGTTGATGCGTATAATGTTATCATCGCTATATTTGCAAGTTCAATTAATATTTTCCCCGAAATAGTGTTCAAGCGGTCTGATTTCCACCGAAACGTCACGGACACGTCAAACGCGTGGCTCTGCTCTGCACTGCTCATTAACTATGATAATTGATGTGCCTTTCCGAACGCCCGTTCGACCTGCCCGATCGCCGTCACAAAGCATCGGTCGGCCTTTTTTGGGCCTCGCTACCGGTAACGGATACGGTGCATTTCGAATTTCAATTTCGCTTTTACCGGCCACCGGAAGTGGGCACCCTTCAATTGCGCGGTCGGGCTCGAACGGCACCCATCGCTCGCTTTGTGTTGTGCGGGCTGCAAATGGCAGTCGTCGGTTTGGTCGCTCATGGAGATAATTAAAATCGGGATCGGGTTGTAGCGTCGACGGGGGCGCTTCAAAAGAGGTTGAAGCGTGGCTTTTCCCATGGCCCCTGCCGCTGCCTGATCGTGTCAATCATTTCACACGTCTACTTTACGATCGACGGCTCGCGGGACGGTTTCAACTCAGCGAGGCCGTTCATTATGCGAAGATTGATCAAATTTTGCCCCACCCGTACGGCCCGAGACGTTTCGCTAATGAAAAATAATTAATTTCCTCATGCAAACCGACGAGGCGGGGTTTCTTTGGCGCGATAATGAACGGGTTGCAGCGAGAGGAAGATTTCAAAATTCAATCCTTTTGAGTACGGCTCGGCTTTTGGGATTTTTAAGACCACCACGTCGACCACCAACTTCGGAGTCATCCGGGAGTTGCTCCGGTGCTTGTGGAAATTGCGCCACTTGCCGTGGAAAGCATCGCGCCGGGGATCGCGGATGGCCATTTTGTTGCTCCCGGAACCATTAGCACACATCTCCACATCGCCTCCCAAAAACGCCCGTGTTCGTGCCGTTGCTGGCGTGGGCCGGGAATGGTTGTAAACAAACAAACTAAAAACTGGCGCACTGCAAGGTAGAGAGCGGCCGCTCCCGGATGAGCTCTTCGCGCTCACGAGCATTTGGAAATTAAAAAGTTCTTCGTCTAATTAATTCAATTATCTGCGGTGAGAGCGAATGTTTGAGCTTAATTGAAAGCTGGCTCCGTTTCACGCGATGTTGAACGGGGCAAAGCGAGAGCGCGAGATCGTGGTGGTGGTGGCTTTGAATCGTCCGTTTTCACGCGTACTTGTAGGAAGTACGCCGTCACGGAAGTCGTCGTGCGGAACTGGTGGGGTGGCATTTGCATAAAGGTACATGTATCTATTTATTTTTCAATTGTTGAAACTTGTGGAAATAACTTATCACTGAGGAACAAAAAAAAACAATAAAACGGAAGAAGATCATGGTTGGAGCCCGCGTTCGTGGGTAATTAAAAAGCGGAAATGATTTTTATCATCCTTTCTCAAGCCACTCGCTACTTACAACGCCATTATTGCGCTCGGGTTCCCTTGGGAGCAAGGGACAATTAAACTAATTGATGTGATGAAACTTTCCTTCGCCGAATGCGTTAGAAAATGAGACCGCTGCTGGATGCTGTTACTGTGTGCAATTTGATTAGTTTGCTGTTAACTTGTGACGATGGTTGTTGAGATGGAGAAGTCGTTACAATGCTAGTTCTGCTCGACATATAACAGGGGTTAAAAGCAATCTTAAACGAAAGCAAAGATACATAACGAGAGACTTAATGGCTGGGTTTGCTGGTAAGTAGGAAATTGGTCAACGCGAAGCAAATGAAAATGATTACTGTTTCTAGAAGTCACACTTAGAGCGCCCTCTCCTGGAATTGAAATGAACTAATTCATGACTAGATTGTAGAATGTCGAGCAGAACTAGCATTGTAACGACTTCTCCATCTCAACAACCATCGTCACAAGTTAACAGCAAACTAATCAAATTGCGTACAGTAACAGCATCCAGCAGCGGTCTCATTTTCTAACGCATGCGGCGGAGGAAAGTTTCATCACATCAATTAGTTTAATCGTTCGTTGCTCCCACGGGAACCCGAGCGCAATAATGGCGTTGTAAGCAGCGAGTGGCTCGAGAAAGGATGATAAAAATCATTTCCGCTTTTTAATTACCCACGAACGCGGGCTCCAACCATGATCTTCTTTCGTTTTATTGTTTTTTTTCGTTGTTTCTCAGTGATAAGTTATTTCCACAAGTTTCAACAATTGAAAAATAAATAGATACATGTACCTTTATGCAAATGCCACCCCACCAGTTCCGCACGACGACTTCCGTGACGGCGTACTTCCTACAAGTACGCGTGAAAACGGACGATTCAAAGCCACCACCACCACGATCTCGCGCTCTCGCTTTGCCCCGTTCAACATCGCGTGAAACGGAGCCAGCTTTCAATTAAGCTCAAACATTCGCTCTCACCGCAGATAATTGAATTAATTAGACGAAGAACTTTTTAATTTCCAAATGCTCGTGAGCGCGAAGAGCTCATCCGGAAGCGGTCGCGCTCTACCTTGCAGTGCGCCAGTTTTTAGTTTGTTTGTTTACAACCATTCCCGGCCCACGCCAGCAACGGCACGAACACGGGCGTTTTTGGGAGGCGATGTGGAGATGTGTGCTAATGGTTCCGGGAGCAACAAAATGGCCATCCGCGATCCCCGGCGCGATGCTTTCCACGGCAAGTGGCGCAATTTCCACAAGCACCGGAGCAACTCCCGGATGACTCCGAAGTTGGTGGTCGACGTGGTGGTCTTAAAAATCCCAAAAGCCGAGCCGTACTCAAAAGGATTGAATTTTGAAATCTTCCTCTCGCTGCAACCCGTTCATTATCGCGCCAAAGAAACCCCGCCTCGTCGGTTTGCATGAGGAAATTAATTATTTTTCATTAGCGAAACGTCTCGGGCCGTACGGGTGGGGCAAAATTTGATCAATCTTCGCATAATGAACGGCCTCGCTGAGTTGAAACCGTCCCGCGAGCCGTCGATCGTAAAGTAGACGTGTGAAATGATTGACACGATCAGGCAGCGGCAGGGGCCATGGGAAAAGCCACGCTTCAACCTCTTTTGAAGCGCCCCCGTCGACGCTACAACCCGATCCCGATTTTAATTATCTCCATGAGCGACCAAACCGACGACTGCCGTTTGCAGCCCGCACAACACAAAGCGAGCGATGGGTGCCGTTCGAGCCCGACCGCGCAATTGAAGGGTCCCCACTTCCGGTGGCCGGTAAAAGCGAAATTGAAATTCGAAATGCACCGTATCCGTTACCGGTAGCAAGGCCCAAAAAAGGCCGACCGATGCTTTGTGACGGCGATCGGGTAGGTCGAACGGGCGTTCGGAAAGGCACATCAATTATCATAGTTAATGAGCAGTGCAGAGCAGAGCCACGCGTTTGACGTGTCCGTGACGTTTCGGTGGAAATCAGACCGCTTGAACACTATTTCGGGGAAATATTAATTGAACTTGCAAATATAGCGATGATAACATTATACGCATCAACAAATTTTTGATGTAATGCTGATTGCATACTTCTAGGCGCTTGCTGAACCAAAAGCGAATATCCGCATTTAGTCGTTTGTTTTAGCATTTTTTAACGTTAGAATTGTATTTAAAACGTTTATTAGTTAGCTGGTGACGTATTAAAACGTCCCGAGTGTTTAAAAAACCGTTTATCTTGCAATTTGCATACTCGTAGGCTGAACTAATAAAATTATCACATCCTGCAGTGAGCATTACACGAACGTCATAGCGACCTTTACATTGCAAAATTGGCAATTTAATTAGCATTATTTGAATATTAAAGCTGATGTGCATGAACTGAAAGAGATAAGGTAAGTTTGATCATCAAGCTTAAATCAATTTATAAAATAAGTTTTTAAATACCTTTAAAATCTTACAGTCTAAACCGACAAACTAAAATCTGTGGAGCTGTATTAGAAAAATAAGCAGCATTTAATTTTCAAAAACTTTGTTAACCGTCTTCAAATACCTAATGTCTCCATCTGTATCATATAAGCGATTTTTTCCAATGTAGTTTCAAAACCTTTCTTGACAAAATATGTTCAACAGGCACAAGAATACGATGTATTGCTCTTATGTGCCTAAATTTGATTTCCATTTTCGACACTCCAATAATTAAGATAAACGTCGAAAAATATCCTTTAATAAATCGTTATACGTTTAAGTCTATATAGATATGTCCGAAATATGTAAATAAATAAATAAATTGTTATATATTCAAGTTGAATTATTAACGCATGCTATCAAGCCCAATTTTATATTTGATTTTTTTTCTGAGAAGGTTTGTTGATGGATGAACGACAAACGCTGGTTTAAATCCACAGGAGATTTGCACCGTGCCCACCGCGCTGTCATCCCCGATCATCCCATGCCCCGGGCACATGGGTTTTCCTATGCGTCTGCCTCGTCTCGATGAAAGCACTTTTGATTGCTCCATTAGTAATACGCCAATCCAGAGGATGGCACGTGCACGCAAATGCGACAAATACCACCACCAACGCCCACCACCGAGGGACGCGCAGATGCCAATTCGATTGCGACAATTTACTGCACCCTCAAGCGTGTGTGGACGGTGGAGACAGGCCCAAAACCGGAAAATGATCATAAATATTTCAATTAAAGTTAATGCTTCGCTGAGGTTACACCGTTTCCGGGTGGACCTGTCCACAACGAACGCGATGTGTTTTCGGACGTGTATGGCACAACGTCCGGGCGTGTTGTTTTTATATCCAACTGTCCTGGATCATCCCTGTTTTTTGTTGGATCATCGCCCACCCTCACGGCGCAGGGTAACCAAAACATTCAAAACGTTTTCAGGAAGGTCGGCACCTTCCTGAAAAGACAGGCGGCACCGGGGGGGTGGTCCTTTTTCCAACCGTGACAATAGAGCTCGGTCAACCACAAAACCACAAACCATGTACCTGCAGGATACCGTCACCACCAGCCTCCTCGATGGGGACCGGTTTGCCCGCGGGGTGGCGCCTGCGTTTCGGGCGTTTCGGTTGTGTCAATAGTGTGGTTAGTTTTGATGGATAACTTCCACAAATTTAATTTGTTCATCAGCAGCCAGCGCACCAGCTCAGCCGGGCAGCTGCTTCCCGTTTGTTGGGTTTATTTCGTTGTTGGCTTTTTCCCCGTATGTTCGCCGGAACCACAAAGCGTTCGGTACAATTGTGTGGACGATGGGAGCACATTTTGTGGCTTCCGGGTGGATGGAGGGCGTGTAGCAACGGTGGACAAAACACTAACATCATATCATGTATTTGTGCCATACGCGCCGAGTTCGGTTGATAGCGGGAATGTATGTTTGGAACACCTTCAAATGAATCCAGGGCGATATAAACTGTATACCATGCCTCATCCCTAACGAACGTTTCACACGCATTGGATTTCTTCGAGCAAATCGTCTCGAAAGCAAAATGGAACATAATACGCTGCTTTTTCCTCGTGTTTCACGTTTTTGTGCATCGCTTTGTGCTGCAAAACATAGCAAGGTATTGCCAACGAATGTAGCATCATTCCTAGAATATTTCTAGATTGTTGACAGTCAAAATTCATTCAATTCATTCATTCATGTAAAAACTATGTGCCTTTGTTAAGAACACATTTAGGAAAAGATTTATATAAAAAATAACTAGTTTAGCAAAGTTTCAAATAAGAAATGTCTTCAATTGCTCACATCATAAAACTATCATAAAGCGTACACTGAATTATTTTTGAAGAAAATTTTCATTTTTCTGTCCAAAATTAATTGCCAAGTCTTTGTGGAACACATTTTTCACCGATTAAGAGAGAGCTATCTAGTCTCTTTCCGGTACTACCCTGCTTCTTCCTTATCTTCGTCTGATATGACACTTAATTACCTCGCGTTTACAATATAAGTTTGGCTTCGTTCACCTTATCTCAACAGCGTTTATGTTGTCTTTTGCGGATCATATTTTTGGAATAATATCACAAAACATAAACAAACAAAATTTACAGTCATTCGGGACGATTTCCCAAAGTCGACAGGTCTCGTAATGGTATTCTTCGAAAAGCTGACACTGATGATAAGGTTAGCTCTTGCAAAGTATTCAATCAGGCATACTGCATACATTGAGCACGACAAACAGACTGACGAGGACTTTATTGATACTTCTATGAAGAGCACAGGTAATATAATAACTGTAAATAGCATTCTGCTCCAAGAGTCGTGCGATAGTCTCAGTCAAAAATAGCTTCCAACGTAGCAATAAAATATTAAACAATGGAGTTATAAATAAAGCGTTCCGATTAAATTAACGCCTAAAAGTAGGCAATGCATAAATTTAACATTTTTTTTACTAGCTTAAATTCACACAGCTTTGTCGAAATGCATACAGCTTTGAAGTTTCAACAAACATACAAGTTTTTGAGAAAAAAAAATGCAACCCCCTTTCCTCATACTTATTCCATCCAGACAATTCTTTACTCTCGTGAAAAAATCCGTAAAATCATTCCACCACACCCATTACTCTATTACCCTCCCCTTTTTCGCACAACCATTAGCGGAATCGATTCTCTGTACCCCAAACATGCACACACCCACACCAGTACACCAATCACGATCGTGATTAATCCGCACGGCGATGATCGGGCACGTTTCATTAGCAGCACAGTTCCGCCGCACGGTGACGTCGTAGTTTTCTGTCGTCCGACTCCGCCAAAGGCAACAAGGCAACAAGGCCCGGCGGAAATCAGCAACATAAAACATAATCGGCACTAATGTGTGTGGCAGCGGCTAGTGGATTTTCTTTCCCTTTGCGCTCGTGCGCACCATCTTGCCCGGAAAGCGTCTGTCATTACGCTGGCCGCTGTAGTGTCATCATCATCATCGCCATCCCCTTGTGCTGGTGTGGGTCGTTTGTGCTCCGTGCTGTGCCGGGTGCAAGCAATTGACTACGGGCAGTGTGTCCCGCACTTACTTCCAGGTTGTACTTAATGCTTTACTTTCGAGCCAATGGCAGCATGTTTCGCTAATAACAAGCTCGTTGGTTTATTTTCCAAATTTGTCTATAGATCTTCTTCAAAAATTGTACATCCATACCAGGAAACGCGCTCTGGGGAGTTTGAGCATTGTTTTGAGCTTTGGTTCATCTATTATTTAAACACTTCCAGCAATGGACGAACACCAGGAACAAACGATTGGCAAGCGATTGCAGCTCCAGTTGAATCACAGCTCGGGCCGTTTTAATTGATTGCCCAGCCGTCCGGCGCTGTTTCTCGAGCCGCTCGCCAACTTTTCCACCAGCCAACATTACACCGGCAACGTACAATGCGCACGGAATTGCTTTCTTGATAATTATTCGACTTTTGCGAGAAACTTTTCCCGCCATCTTCCCGACAGGGCGGAAGCGTTTGCTTTTCTTTTCGCGCGCTTAAACTTCACTTGTCCGCACAATTCGCTTCCTTCGAGCCGTTCGTTTACTTGTTGAGACGAACAAAAAACAGTATACACACACACAGACAGACAAAGACGCGCCAAGCGCCGCCCCGAAACAAATGGAATGATGGTACTTGTTTAAATGTTGAGAAGAAAATTGAAAGACGATGCGAATTGTTCCATTGTACGGAGGAAACGATCGGACAGGTCGGGAGAGCGGACGGGAGTTTTTCAAGAACGGAGCTAGCAGCGCCCCGGTCGCAAACATTCATTAGCTCGTTCCCGTTGCCCAAAAGTGCTTTCGCCAAGTGGCCCGGCGGCATCCATTATGTTGTAATGGAAATGAGCGAAAACGGCCCGAGAACGTGCAGTAGTTTTTGAAAAGTTTCACACCACTTTCACGCTGTCCGAAACGGAGCGGACGAGCGCTCCCTCCCCCGTCCCATCCTTACAAGCACCGTGAAACATCCTTTTTTGGGGATCCCGTGCTTCGCACCAGTGTCGATTTCAGCCACGGCAACCCTGCCGGCAGCCACTGTTCTGGCGTTCGGTGCAAAATTAACTACGGAACGGTCGGACCCGGCGTGTGAGTGCATGTGTTTCTTTCGTTCTGTTTTCGTAACTCAATTCACCGAACTGCGAGCGAAAACACGGTGATGGACACGGACGCGAACAATGCGCGGCGGCAACCGAACAGAACAGAACGGAACAACAACAACAAAAACGCACAAAACCACCATCAAATGAAATACAAAACCCGTGGCAGGATGAAAACTTTAACATCGCCCGTAGCGCTACGGCACGAACAAGGAAGGATATCTTTTCGCTTGTTTTTTTTGTTGTTGTTGTTGCTGCATTCACTCTATTCCGCCCATTACCGGAAATGGGCTTTTGGGGTTCGTGGGGCTCCTGTTTAAGCCACCGGAACGAACGATCCTCCGCAGATTCCCATCCACGGATCACCCTATTATTGTTATGTTCCAAGGCCCGAAGGCATATTGATGTCCAGTCCCTTAAAGCTTGTGATGTTTTTCGCACTGGATCCGTGTCCGTGTGAGTGTGTGTGTGTGTGTGCAGCCCAGAAGAATGCCCGGAGAAAAATCGATCCGAAATGGCTTTCATTAGGAGGCGGGCGGCCTGATGCCCCACTGTCCGAGCTGACCGGCAGCCATTAGAAAACGGATGGTGCCCTTAGCTATGATGTAAGCGTGTCAGTGTCAGTTTCCTTTACTGCCGTCGGGTGTCAAATTCTTCCATCGTCGAACGGGTGGAACCAGTGGGAGGGCGCGCAGCGTTTGGCACGTCGTACGATATTATGATAACTGCCCGGGTCAAACATCGTTCGAATTGAAATTCAATGGCCGCCCGGCTCCGGGAGGGGTCGAATATGGAAATTCAGTGGCACATGCACGAATAATAAGGAATTGCTTCCGTCGTAAAAATGTACACCGGCAAGCGAGCTCGTTAAAACTAAGCACTGTTTTCAATTGCTGAGCAACGGCATGAGATTGGATTTTTTTGTTAATAAATATGGGGCATTTTGAAAAAAAAAATGTTTCAGATTGTCGATATAGACCCAACAAATTGAGTTCTATTTACATAAAACAATTTGAAAAAGATAAGATGGTGTTTCGATGTGCAGATTACATGCTTCCAGGCTAAATTCAGCCTTAAAGTATGCAATCTGCAGTACGAAATACTTTTCCCAACATTTTATCAACACTCTACTTGCCAGCTCCCATTTTTTTTGTACTTGGAAGAAAACAAAACAAACTTGGTCTCATAAAGTATTATGTAGCGTGGATTCGACACATTTTCCTGCACGAAGGAAATGCTCCAAACAGTGTGCGTTTGGTCTGTGTAATAACCTACTCGGGTTCATACGTGATGTGAATAAATGAATCGTTAGTAATGTGCTAGAATATCTGTTTAAGGTCCTTTTTGACATCATTTCACCTTCAAAAGGTTGTTTTTATTTTCCTATGCTATATTCCGCTCATGAATACAGTTAACGCCTAAAAATATGCAATTTCGCATGAAAAATAACACGCTAAACCGTCGAGTGTTACAGTATGGATCTGCACTTGTTGTGTTTTACTCTCGACCCAATCGATCTCAACTATCAAAAAGAGTTAAAAATGTAAAAATTAGTGCTCTCAGATTATGTAAAGTTATGTAAACCTTATTATGTAAAAACCTTCAGTTATTTAAAAAAATATATCAAGTGAATTTTAAATTTGAATCGTTTGGAGACATTTGATATAGGACTTTAAATTTTATTTAGATTTTTTAAAGTATTTTTTCATGTTATTTGAGCTTTGAAATTGAAGTAACAGGAATAACAGTTTATGTTCCAAGGCCCGAAGGCATATTGATGTCCAGTCCCTTAAAGCTTGTGATGTTTTTCGCACTGGATCCGTGTCCGTGTTTTGTGTGTGTGTGTGTGTGCAGCCCAGAAGAATGCCCGGAGAAAAATCGATCCGAAATAGCTTTCATTAGGAGGCGGGCGGCCTGATGCCCCACTGTCCGAGCTGACCGGCAGCCATTAGAAAACGGATGGTGCCCTTAGCTATGATGTAAGCGTGTCAGTGTCAGTTTCCTTTACTGCCGTCGGGTGTCAAATTCTTCCATCGTCGAACGGGTGGAACCAGTGGGAGGGCGCGCAGCGTTTGGCACGTCGTACGATATTATGATAACTGCCCGGGTCAAACATCGTTCGAATTGAAATTCAATGGCCGCCCGGCTCCGGGAGGGGTCGAATATGGAAATTCAGTGGCACATGCACGAATAATAAGGAATTGCTTCCGTCGTAAAAATGTACACCGGCAAGCGAGCTCGTTAAAACTAAGCACTGTTTTCAATTGCTGAGCAACGGCATGAGATTGGATTTTTTTGTTAATAAATATGGGGCATTTTGAAAAAAAAAATGTTTCAGATTGTCGATATAGACCCAACAAATGGAGTTCTATTTACATAAAACAATTTGAAATTGCTAAGATGGTGTTTCGATGTGCAGATTACATGCTTCCAGGCTAAATTCAGCCTTAAAGTATGCAATCTGCAGTACGAAATACTGGACAGTTTGTCATGGTGTGAAACGCATTTTAACAAAGCATAAATAAACAACACGGAAACGTCCCAACGAACTTCGTTTCACCGAAATTGCAGCAGGTGAACAGGGCTGGTTTACGTGCATTTGAAACTAAACTCACGGAAATGCCAAGCATTCCGGTAAGGTCCAACCAACACTGTATAGTGATATCATAAGTGATATGCAATTCATATACATGTTTCTCAAATTCATCAAACTTCATCAAATTAACATATTCATATACATCTTCTTTTAATTATTTGTGATATATGAGTTATGAAATATTTCATGAACTATTTAACGCCTAAAAGTATGCAATGCAATTAAACTCATCATACTGTTTGGCGAATATACTCCCATAGTTAATGAATACATTGCATTGCATACTTATAGGCGCTAATTACCGTCACGAAACATGGGCCTTAGGCTATCATCTTTTTAAAATTATTTGTGATATGATTTATGAAACATTTCATACAATATCGTATCTCTTCCTGTAATGAAATGTTCCTCTTCCGAATTTGAAAATTCCTCTTGCGATTTGTCTCGCGGGCAGCATCGTTTTTAAGTATTAGATCATGTTTGCTCCTAAATGTATGCATCCCTTTCAATTACGCACTTTACAAATAGTTTAATATGACTTCTAGCACTTTCTGCTCATTGTGCTTAATGTTGCAGAAAGAAGCAATTGAGCAAACTTATTTACCGAAATTTAAAGTGCAAAAAATGAAAAAAAATACAATAATACAAAATAATACAACTAACGCTAACCAATGAGGTGTTTTAAAAAGCGAATTGTATACTTTAAGGCTTATTAAGAAAATACTAAAGAAAAAGTATGCAATCCTCACTACAAACGTTTTAGTTTGATCTTGTTAGATAGTATGTATTCAAAAACGTCTATTTTTCAGGAAAGTGAGCGCAAAATGAAAATTAAATTTTATAATATGCTAATAACTCCCAGCGGAACCATTCATATTTTTCTCTGCGTCAGTTTTGCTCCTTTTTCGTTTCGGCATGGACCAACAAAAAAAAAGGGCCGGACAGCGCCCGTAGAAGCTGGACACCGACACCGGAGCAATCCTCTTTTCATCCTAAAAAAACGC
>KZ068255.1:40227-52793 GCA_002091845.1 Anopheles cracens | reverse complement strand
ACTGTATATGATACACAATAATGATGCTACGGTTTTTGGCGGAATGAAACTGATATATGTTGAAATGTCAAACGAAAACAATGACATATCTGTCAAACTGATCCATTGAATATGAGCCGGCAAAAATGACATTTTTCGCCAGAACCTTCAATTTTCCTTTTAACGCTTTTTGTTTATTTTTTCAACTCTTCAAGCCAAATACTGTCGAGAACAATATCTTATAAAGCATAAAAAAATCTGTGGATCTACAAATTTTGAAGAGATTTTCAGAAAAAGACCTACAAATACAACAAAATGTTGAAAATCGCTTGCCTTAAAGTTGTAATTGGTGCCCTGTATTGCTTAAAATGACACAATTTTATCTATTTTATGTTGCGTAGAAAAATTTCCAACAAATGACTCTAAAGTTAGTATATTTTTATAATAATTTTAAGGAAATTTTTAAGGAAATTAAGGAAATATTAACCGTCTTAATATTGATGTTCAAACCAATACTCACTGTTGAAGAGCGGAGCCCAGGTGCGGGATCGAGCGAAAGTTTGATCCCGGTCGCTCGCACCCGAACTCATCTTTTCAACTGTATAAGTTACCACTCCGGGTTGACTTCGGCAAATACATCCTGGCACTCAGGGCTCAAGAACAAATTACCACTCAGTCGCCTCCTTTAAACACTTCTTCATTTCTCCTTTCCTCTTCAACTTCTGGATTCGAAATCTTGATTCGGAGTGAATTCGTCGACCTCTAGCTACGCTTTTTATAGTCGATGATACGAGTTTTCAGAGCCTGCTCGTGCGATCTGTGTATGTTTCCCGTTTCAGCGCTTCCTTTTTGCTAGTTGCTCAGCTGCTTTATTGGCGCTGAGTAACACTCACAATAGAGGTATGTCTATGTAACTGGTTGTGTACGTTTATGATAAATATGTCAATTTTATGACTATAATTTTCTCACTGAACTGAAATAATTAAATTTTATTGACAACTCCAAGAGTTACGTTCCATTTCATTTCAAGCGAGAGTATGAAAGGACATGGAGGACTAATACAGACACATCCCTTGGGGGTTTCATCTTAATGAAGTTTCATAAACCATAAATACGACCCGGTGCTTATTTAGCCTATCCATCTCACCCTTGAGCCACCTGTCCCGTGCAAATTACGGCAAACATCAAAAGCATCTAAAAGGGACCCACACCCAGGGGAAATATAATCGTCCTGATCGACGCGTCGGTTGACCCCACCTGTGGTTCGACGGCTGCCGATTGGCTGCGTGGCCTGCGCCTGGCCTGCCCGGGACCCGAATCGTGTACGTTCGCACCGCACTTACCTCGTAGGAGCCGGAAGTGTCGAGTATGTCGAGCGTGAGATTGACACCGCCGACCGAAAAGTGACCGTGGTGCATCTCCTCGACCGTGCGCTTGTACTTGGGCGAGAAGCTGCTGTACAGGAACTGCGTGATGAGCGAGCTTTTGCCGACCTTCGCCGCGCCCATCATGACGATCTTGTGCCGCACGTTTGAGTTTATGGAGTTTTCATCGTTTTTCAGCGGTCTGAAATGGCAGAAGAAAGGAGATAATTTCAGTTTTTGTGGCTAAATATCTGCCAGAGAAGTTTTTAGAGCATTTACAATATGAGAATCATTTTTAAAATATGAAAACAGAAGTATTTAAATGCCATAACCGCACGTAATATGCATATTCATTTCATATTTAAACTAATATCCTGCATAAAATAACAGATAATGTTGTTCAGACCGTTTCAGACTTGAATGGTTGTGTACGTTTATGATAAATATGTCAATTTTATGACTATAATTTTCTCACTGAACTGAAATAATTAAATTTTATTGACAACTCCAAGAGTTACGTTCCATTTCATTTCAAGCGAGAATATGAAAGGACATGGAGGACTAATACAGACACATCCCTTGGGGGTTTCATCTTAATGAAGTTTCATAAACCATAAATACGACCCGGTGCTTATTTAGCCTATCCATCTCACCCTTGAGCCACCTGTCCCGTGCAAATTACGGCAAACATCAAAAACATCTAAAAGGGACCCACACCCAGGGGAAATATAATCGTCCTGATCGACGCGTCGGTTGACCCCACCTGTGGTTCGACGGCTGCCGATTGGCTGCGTGGCCTGCGCCTGGCCTGCCCGGGACCCGAATCGTGTACGTTCGCACCGCACTTACCTCGTAGGAGCCGGAAGTGTCGAGTATGTCGAGCGTGAGATTGACACCGCCGACCGAAAAGTGACCGTGGTGCATCTCCTCGACCGTGCGCTTGTACTTGGGCGAGAAGCTGCTGTACAGGAACTGCGTGATGAGCGAGCTTTTGCCGACCTTCGCCGCGCCCATCATGACGATCTTGTGCCGCACGTTTGAGTTTATGGAGTTTTCATCGTTTTTCAGCGGTCTGAAATGGCAGAAGAAAGGAGATAATTTCAGTTTTTGTGGCTAAATATCTGCCAGAGAAGTTTTTAGAGCATTTACAATATGAGAATCATTTTTAAAATATGAAAACAGAAGTATTTAAATGCCATAACCGCACGTAATATGCATATTCATTTCATATTTAAACTAATATCCTGCATAAAATAACAGATAATGTTGTTCAGACCGTTTCAGACTTGAAATGGCGACATGATAATGACACAGACATAAATTTAAAGCCAAAAAAATGATTTACACTGTGAATGATTACCTCACATGATAAGTGCGATATCGTCAACAGCGCGGTATCGACAGCCGATGTCGACGAAAGAGAGCATTCGAGTGAAATACATCAGTAAACCACTACACGTGTGTCATCAAAGTCGTTAAGTGGTGCGGACAACCGTCACCTGAAGTGTTTACACGAATTGTACCGCTGTCAACGGCGTGCTTCAGCATGCATTGTGCGTTTTTTTTGTACTCTTTTCTTCACACTCGTAATATTGTAACCGTGAACTATATATTGCCGCAGATAATACTTTGTCGATACGAGTGAGTAAACACTTTCTTTATGGTTGAAAAGAGCTTATGCTCCATCCGTAACATATTTGCTTGTTTCTGTGGGTTATGTGACATTTAATGCAACGAACATTACATCTAGTAAGCTTAGTTTGAAGGTAAAATATTGAATAAACAATAGGTAAAAGAACGTGATGAATTGTGCTGACTGAACTTTCATATTTTTTTATTTTTTACGGCATTTTATTTTGCTTTTAACGATTTTCTTTAATAGGCCAGGCCAAGTCATAGCTGAACGTTGTGTCTTATTACAAAGAAGATGAAGAAGTGCTACTAAAGAAAAAAACGATCATTTCATCAGCCATTCCGTTCACGCCCTGCTTACGGTGGAATGTAAGGAGCAATAAATAAATCACATTAAACACTCAGCATAAAACAATATCACACACATAAAACAGTCTACACGCTGTACCGATCGTCGTATCTAGGTTGGAACTTACATTGTAGGTATCGCAGGTATGATGATACTTCTTCTTCCTTTTCCATTTTACCCAGTTTCACCAAGCACTTAAAATATCGGTGAAACGCTCACGTATTCTCTTCACTTTTGTATTAAACGGTAACTAAAGGTGTGATAAAGTGTTTAACACGCCACAATTCACCGAATTTAACAATATTTCACAAAATTAAGCGATTTTCGTCTGGATCAAAAACGACGCCTGCAGTTGCTTCCACCAAAACCAAAACAAACGAAAGTTGTCAATTCTTTTCAGTGGCGTCCTCGAATTTGTGTGTGTGTGCCAGTCGAGCTAGCCCGCGCACACACACAACTTTTGCTGCAGGCTGCTCGACAAGTTCAAAAATCTTCGTTAAGCTGTTCGAATCGAGCACATCCTGTCAACGGGGTTGTGTCGTGTTACAAAGAAGATGAAGAAGTGCTACTAAAGAAAAAAGGGAATCTGTCAACTGTCAAACCTAACGCCACATACTATTTTTTCTCTAACGTCTGACAATCGTCTGACGTCAGACGTTAAACGAATAATTTTGCTTTAAAACAATTGTTATGCTGAAAAAATATCGAATTGATGTGTTATGACAAAAAAAAAAACAATTATACCGCATCAAGCTATCTCCATTCTCCGCTAATAACCGAGGGATGAATTTAGCAGGTAAATCACGCCGCGTGTTTCAACTAACTCGCCCGGTGTAAGATTCACTGAACTCACCCCCCCCCCCCGGTTCCGCATCACCGATTAGCATAAATAAAAGTCTGAGTGATATTGTTGCTTCACTTCTCGCTTCGACACCGCTTCGAATTCCGCGGCGCACATTCCGCCACCGGGCCCAGGACAGCAAAAATATAAAAAAACACACCGTTGACAATGAAAAATAAATAAATTTCGATTTCGCCCCGCCGGCAAGCCGAGTGGATTTTCGAGGAAATGCCGCCGGAAAATAAGGTGCGTCCCGGGGATGGAGAGATTAATTTAGGGACGCGGTCGGCCGGCGACAGGTGGGAAGGAAAATGTCAATAAGAAATACCTTCCACCGCCACCGCCGGCACCAGTGGGCCAGCTGTTGTGAGGCACAGAGAGGAAGAAGAAAAAAAAAACGCTCTCCAAAGTCGACGGACGACTGCATCAAGTGGCCCGAGGGACACCGGATTTTACCGAAGATCCGTTCCCGGGCTCCATTCGGCGAACGAGCCCAGGACAGGGGCAGCGTGTGAATGACGGTGCGGTTTTTCATCTTCCATCCGGGAAATCCCCTTAAGGCTCGAATTGCGATGAACACCGGTGGGAAGTTCTTTATCGCCGTTCGCCATTCCCCTCCATTATGGCGGTAGTTGGACGATGCGGCCAACATCGCACGTACACACACACACACATACAAACCTTTGCCTGTCATTGTGCGGTAATAAAAATCACTCCAACGGCAATCAAAGCACGACGGGCGAAGGCTCCAAATTCTTCCACAAATTACTTCACAGCAGCAAGCGTAATGCGCTCCCCGTGCTCGCGTTCCCAGGCAATCAGATCGATCTCGGACCCGCATCGGATCGGTTTTTGGATGAGTTTTATTAAGAGGAATGCGTGCACACACACGCACACAGCAACATCGGTGCGACGAAAATCGCTCGAAATCATTTCGAGGCGACGGTGAAGCTGTGCGTGAGCCGGGTGAGAAGCGACCGATTGTGGAATGTAAATACGTTCGAGGCAATGGAAATTGATTGCTTTCCTTGTGTTGGCTGCTTAAAACGGATCGGCACTTGGGCAACTTTTCGAACAATAATTTCGAATACATTTGTGGCTGAAGGTGCCTCGTACGACTTTGGGCAAACATCAATCACGGATTGGATTTAAGGTTTCAGATGACAGCTGGAGTACGGACTTTGGCGTTCGCTCATGAAGTTACAGCTTAGTGGACTAATGAGCAACGAATCAATCAATCGGAAGATTATTTTACCGAAACCAAAATCGCTTCATATAATGTTGGAGAAAGAGCTCAAGATTTAATTTCTCTTTGAAGCTCAGATTCGTGGTTGAGCCGATTTAGGTAATCCAGTTGACAGATACGCTCGTCCCAATCCGGGCAAGGATTTGTAGGTTGGACGTTTCAATAAATTTCAATAGACAAAGTCGTGAAAAACTAGCCCAGAACGTTACTCAGCATAGGTGGCGAGCGAGCTTCACAAAAATCACACAAAGACATCTAAGTTCTTACATCTGAGCTTACTTATTACTCATTTTACTCAACGACAGAGGAGACGAAGACCTTTGGAACAAGAATCTACGCTACGAACGGAAACGTTACAAGGACTAAAAGAGAGCATAGAGGGAGCGTCGACAAATTCGAGAAGAGGAGAGCAGAGCGATTCCAGGTCCATCATCTGACACGAGGAAGTATTCACCAAGATGTTTACTATGTCTAATGTTTTGAAGGATCTAGGCACCCGATACTCCCGTACAGTCTTGATCAATTTTAAGAAGAAAAAAAGCCTTCAGACATAAGGATTCCGCGAAGTCGTTGACAGGCCGTTTGATCAGACCTAGAACTTCCGGGCCCGTACTGAACACGGAATCGAGACTCCAGCGAGACTCGCTTCCAGTAAGTAAGAGTTGAATCGGTTAAAAACTCACTAGCACACACAAGCCAGAGTTTCGAGCATTTCTGAAGCGTCATAAAACGTTTCCACCAGGCAGAAGGTCATCGAAAATAACGTCGATTTTCAAGGGCTATGACGGTGTTGATATTTATCAACCATTTTTTATAGCCTTTATTTACTGCTCCGAACAAACCGCTGCTTTAAATGAAGCAATTTCTCAGCTTAAATGCTGCGCCCGGGCGAAAAAAGATTTATTGCTTAGGATAATTTTTAATACTCCCCCTGGCTGACCCACCATAACCTAGCCGGTGTCCTTGAAAGTACCCGCAGACTTCAGCATCGTATCGCATCCCGGGCTATCATCTCTACGTAACTCGGCCAGCGAACCAACGATCAAGTCCGGCCAGGCCTGGCCCTTCGAACAAGAACACAAACCATATTACGCGCGCAACGGAACTTCCCGACCGGCCGGCGGGGCTCTAAGTCTCTTTTCTGCTGGATGTCGCATTAAACGTCAGCGATGTGATAAGACTCGGCTGTGGGCAGGAAGCAAAAAAAAAAAAACGCGCGGCAATAAATCGTGAAACTTTTCCGACGCTAATCTACGCAATGTTTCATGCGTTCGCTCGTCTTCTTTTTTCGCCCCTGGCTCCGGTTGCTAGACTTCGTTTGGTGAGGTAATTTTTGATCCCACTCTTCTAGGCTTATTTTGTTTGCCTGCCCTTCATTTTTGCCGGCGCTAGAGACGTCTCACCAGTGTCCGGAGACCGCAGGGCAAACTTTGTGGCCGAATCCCCGGCGTTGGATGATTTCTGTGCCTCTATTTCCGGGTTATCTGCAAGGAAAATGGAAAGAGAAAGATTTTATAATACAAAATTTGGTTGGCTCGAAGCGATTGCTTCGAGGAACAGAATCCCTTTTATCAAACTATTATGTTTTTCATTTAATTTCTCCGGCTTTAACCTCCAAACAGCCTTCGAAATGCGTCAGAAGGGAGGGGTTTCCCGTTGTGCTAGAGAATTTCCGGCCACGAATCGCTTTCTCGTTCAAACGCCGGGCGAGCCAATGTTAATATTCATTGCACGCGCTGCCTTGAGGTTTTTTTCCCCCCTCACACCGGGCCGGGGGAATAATGTTTATAAAATGGCTTCCATCCACTCGGGAGATCGGGACTCGAGTCCGGGCGCTCGCTCTCGCCACTCAGCGGCCCGGCCAAACCACCCGGATGCCCGGAGATGATGGCGAACTAATTACTAATTTTCTGCTCCCTCGTTGGGTGGAATTTGATTTGGTCGCTTAAGAATGCAGAATGATTTAATGTGATTAATGCGATAAAAATTAAAGCGCAGCACGGACACGGATGCTGCGTGATGCTGCTCGCTGCTTTAAGCCTGCCGGGAGTGCGATCGGGCGTCGGAGAACGACCAAGACTTGACGAGTGCGTGCCCATTTGGAAGCCTGGGCGAGAGCTTTCACTGTGGAGGAATGGAGCTACATCCCGTTTAATGTCCTCAGTTAGTTACTTTTTAGGCAATGATTGGGGTGTCAATTCTCGGTAATGTTCTCTATCAATCAATTTTTTCATCGATATCTGTGATAACGTTTGTTCTACTTCTTTTTAACCGGCCACGAATCGCTTTCTCGTTCAAACGCCGGGCGAGCCAATGTTAATATTCATTGCACGCGCTGCCTTGAGGTTTTTTTCCCCCCTCACACCGGGCCGGGGGAATAATGTTTATAAAATGGCTTCCATCCACTCGGGAGATCGGGACTCGAGTCCGGGCGCTCGCTCTCGCCACTCAGCGGCCCGGCCAAACCACCCGGATGCCCGGAGATGATGGCGAACTAATTACTAATTTTCTGCTCCCTCGTTGGGTGGAATTTGATTTGGTCGCTTAAGAATGCAGAATGATTTAATGTGATTAATGCGATAAAAATTAAAGCGCAACACGGACTCGGATGCTGCGTGATGCTGCTCGCTGCTTTAAGCCTGCCGGGAGTGCGATCAAGCGATGGAGAACGACCAAGACTTGACGAGTGCGTGCCCATTTGGAAGCCTGGGCGAGAGCTTTCACTGTGGAGGAATGGAGCTACATCCCGTTTAATGTCCACAGTTAGTTACTTTTTAGGCAATGATTGAGGTGTCAATTCTCGGTAATGTTCTCTATCAATCAATTTTTTCATCGATATCTGTGATAACGTTTGTTCTACTTCTTTTTAATGGGAATGGGTACCCAATTTTGTTCGAGCAGAAGTCAAGCTTTGATCTGTATAACGATTGGTTGCTATGGATTTCACACCCTCAATTTCCAAGATAAAAAAATGCAATAATGTGACATTCGTCGAAAAGTCATCTTTTTCATCGATTCAAGCTTTAGCGACGTGGGATAAGAGAGAAAAGTGTCTACAAGTTGCCTGACAGCGAAATCTTCTTCAGGTAAAAGGAAATATCATGTTCACATTAGATTTAGAAGACTGTGTCTGCAGTCCATGTTTCGTTCAAAATTCTTTAAAAAAAATCATTAAATTGCTATTAACAGATTCTATACAGTAAGATAAAATTGCGAATAATAGCTTCAAGGGGATAGTATACTCTGGTGGCATTAAAAGGGTACGATGACAGGCAAAAATGTAGCTTGCAAAATTTCAAACCGGAAGTTCAAACATGGCTCCGAGATAATCACGTTTAAAGTTTGAAGAGTGCGCTCGGAGCGCTGCGACACCGTTTCGCTTTTCAGGCTTCTCAGGCTTCGCGGAAGTTTGGAACGGAGTGTCTCATGAACTATGGGGAAAGTTAATGATAAAATAGACACTCCGAAGAGTTTTTTTTCCAATAGAAACCCATTTGTTACGACTTGAAAGGCAAATTACCCCATTCATTATGATTCCTGCCAATAGATGGCGCTACTCAATCAAGGCATTCTATGTATGTATATCCAGCTATGTTACCGTGCAAATAGACGTAGCGCGAAATTTCTCGTGAGAAATTTCTCGCTGTCATTCGATGAATTTCGATGTTTTTTCGATGTTAAGTACATACATAAAAAACGGCTCTCGTTGTCATCGCAAACATAGAAATAGCTCAATTTCTATGTGTTGCTCAAGCTGTCTTTCGTCTCTAAATGCAAACAAAACATTGTGGTGAAGACATTTACCACAATTTTAGTTGTTGTGAATTTACAAAATATTAAATATATTAATAGGCTTAATTTATTTTAGGGTTCAGCAATAAAAAATGCAACAATAGAAAAATCTCGCGAGAAAAGTAGCTCTGTTTGCTAAATTGAGCTACTTTTGAGAAATTTCTCGCGAGAAATTTCTCGCTGTCATTCGATGAATTTCGATGTTTTTTCAATGTAAAGTACATACATAAAAAACGGGTCTCGTTGTCATCGCAAACATAGAAATAGCTCAATTTCTATGTATGCTCAATCTGTCTTTCGTCTCTAAATGTAAATAAAACATTGTGGTGAAGACAGTTACAAGTTACAATAGAAAATGCAGCAACAGAAGTATCTCACGAGAAAAGTAGCTCTGTTTGCTGAATTGAGCTACTTTTGAGAAATTTCTCGCGACGCTGTTTTTTATGTATGTACTTTACATCGAAAAAACATCGAAATTCATCGAATGACAGTGAGAAATTTCTCGCGAGAAATTTCGCGCTACGTCTATTTGCACGATTATTCTTTAGCCAGGTTTTCTATGATTTTCGCGAAGTATACTGAGCTTACTAAATTCTATCACATTCTATCAACTAACAAATAATCCAAATTTAAGGACCTGTTGCAGCATATCATTTGCATAAAACAGTGTATTTAAACGTAGCCAACTGGGAAGTTCGATGTCACTCAGCACCTGCTAAACTCTCCCACGTAAAACATTCTGCCCAGCCAATTACGCTATCAGGCGAACAGCACGCCCGGGTTCGTTTGAAATGTGATAAAACCACTTACATTCCAATCGGTGGCGATGGTCAGCTGCAACCACCGGCAACGCACCCAATCAGGAAGTGATTTGTTGCAAACGAACCGTGCATTCGTTTGGGTTGGTCTAGCTGGCGTGCCAATCGTCCCGTCAGTTTCCGCTTCCCGCGCGCGCGCGTCCGTACTAATCGAGTTCATCAAGCTGTCGAGCATTAATTGTAAATAATATTGCTCATGCAGCGTCCTTCGCGCTCTCCCGAGCAATGTCCTCTCCGCGCGGGGGTAGTAAAATTTCATTACAACTTCACTACAGCTGCACTCCACTCCTGTGTCTCAAAGGATGTCATCGCACAGAGAGCAAAACAGCAACAACAACAAAAAAAACAGCCGAGACACGCACACACAGCGCGTCTCACCGGCGGTGGGTGTTTCAATTATTCATGCTATTAAATTCCCATTCCTGGCATTTCGCAGTTGCGCTTGGATGTGCTCATTTTCGAATTAGCATTCCCGCTCCGGACGAGCGCAGCGCTGCTCGTACTCGTGCTGCTCATGAATAATGGCATTTACATGCTGCTTGAGATGCCACACGAGACGAGCTTTTGATGATTATTCAGTTAAATTCGTCGGTATATAGAATTCGCCCCCGAAACTATCTATAGCACCCGCCGCCTGGCTGGAATTACACAATCATCGCTCGCAACAGGCACAGTGGGCTCTCCAGCAGGACACGGGAATGTTTCGCTAACCGCAATCAGCTCGCACAAGTGGCTCGTTGCCACCGGAGTCGGAAGCTTGGAAGAGCCTTCCCGCCCGAAATCAATTTCCCGCCCAATCACGAACACTTTCGGGCCCTGCTCGGATATCAATTTCCTGTCGATAATTGATTTTTTGCCCCTCCCTCCTACCTCGCCTTGTCTGCTCCACCCTTCCGGCGGTAGTGGAACCATTTGACCTTTCGAAGGGCCGCACTCGGCAAAGGGACATCCATCGCATAAAGTGACGCTTTTTTCCCCCCACTCCACGCTTCGCACAATCGGAATCCGGCGCGGAACGGTGGCCTGGCGAGCGCGAAACAGGCAGATGAATTATTTGCTGAATTTTAATTAGCACCAGCCAGCGCCTGAGACGGGCAGTTAAAGGAATTTCGTAATAATTAATTTATGATGCGCTGTCGTTTGATATCGTCTGCCGGGCGCGGTTGTCTGTCTTGCGGCTCTTGGAGAAGGCTCCCGGGTGACGACGACGACGACGCTAATGAGCCGGCCAGTACCGAGGGCAGCGAGGTTTTTATTACCATCGGCGAGCGACTATTTATAAACACAATCGACGACAGTTAGCATCGTTTCGCGAGTGGTTCAAATTGCGTCTGTTTCGAATGGGAGGGAGGGAATGTCTGCCGGACCTGTGGGCGGTAAATTGTGATTGACAGCGTTAACCCCGTTCGGCGTAAAGGGGGTGTCCGGCTCGGAATGTTGTCCGGAAAATTCCTTGAATGCTCATAGCGAATAGTTTGCGATGGACATGAGCCAAAAAAAAGAATTTAAGCCTTCTATACGATGACTTTAATTGAGTTAAAAGTGCTGCAAGTTTAAAGTTCGATTTGTGTTCTATTTTATAGTAGCAAAAACATCATTGTTGTTTGTTTAGATGTATTTAGATTTAAAAGTAGTCATCTAGATCAGTAACACAGGAATGAACTCGGCTCCTTAAACAGAAACGGACGAAGGTGAAACGCACACACGGAGTTTTATGTAATAAACTCGACACAAAACAGACAGATGAATATACAGAAGCAAACAGATGGTTGAACGCGTACCATCATCATTTTGGACATTTTTCAGATACTATGTGAAAGAAACTAGGGGCACGGACAAGAACATTTCGTGAGGTTTACTCACAATAATATTGGTCGAAATCTTAGTGAAGACATTTATTTAAAAATCATTTTAGACGATTTTCACAACAGTGCTAATAGTTAGAATCTATGAAACAAAACAATTGCAGCCCCGGCTGCATGATTATATTGAAGAAATTGCAGATAAAGTTCAATATTATAGTCCTGAAAATGATAATAATATTAATCTCAAAATGTGTGTATGGTCAAACATTAAAATGGCATAATTTGACGTTTGTTTTGACGTTTGTTGTAGCACAACGCCCTAGACGTGAACATCGCATCTAATATACAATATAAGCGTTTGTTTTGTGGGGATTTGCTTCTAATTGTACTTTTATTACTTTTAGTTGACAACAAAAAATCAAAATTCTAGAATGCTAGAAATAGACGCAGACATCTCCTTTACCAATTAACCTACTTAAAATATGAAATACATATCAAGGATTATCATAGATACTTTATTATATGTTGATTTCATTATATTTTCAAACTAAAGCATGTATAGTCTAAACATGTAAGTCTAAAGTCTAATTAATAGTATAATCTATAATATAACCGACCAAACAATTAAACAGAAAATGTTAGTAAATAGAAAATAAGAATATAACATTGCCAACATATTAGAAAAACATATTAGGAAAAACTTTATTCGCGTTGCTATAAAACTAAGCTTGAGTTACTTA
>KZ068255.1:16423-30909 GCA_002091845.1 Anopheles cracens | reverse complement strand
CTTCACCGGGTCGACGTGCTTGTAGAAGCCGAGCCCGTTCGCGTAGCTGATCGTCATATACGGTATGCCATCGTTACCCGTACCGGCCGTACCGAAGATATCCTGGCCACGATTCTGGTGCGAAGAGGCGTGAGGTTTAAAATAAATGACAAGCAACCTTACACCTAAAACACTCTTACCGGGTAGCCAGCGAAGCTGACACTGTGAGAGTGATCCGACGTCACCACGATCAGGGTGTCCTCCTCGCTAAACTTCTTCCGCGCAAGGTCGATCGCCTTCGCAAACTCCACCGTTTCGTCGATGGCGTATCGGGCCAGATTGTCATGATGTCCGTGATCGATCCGACCGCCCTCCACGAACAGGAAGAACCCTTTCGGGTTCGTGCTCAGCACATCCGTCGCCTTATCGACCATCTCCGCCAGCGTTGGCTCCTCGTCCAGATTCTTGTGGACCTTATCAAGATTGTACGCACAGTGACCCGGCTCGAACATTCCCAGCAACCGATCCGTCCGCGTTGGATCCACCGCCATCAGATCCGATCGTTTCCACACAAACGTTCGGTTCTCCCCAACGGGGCCATTCTTGAGCCACTCGTTGATAAGATGTCGCCCATCCGACCGATATCCACCCCGGCCCGTCTCGTAATCTTGATGTATATCCCGATCCATAAACTCCCGTCGTCCTCCGCCCAAGATCACGCGCAGCTTCGGGGCCGTCTCACCGTACACCAGCTGTTCCGCGATGTCGTCCACCAGATCCGGATCGCACCCATCCTGCCGGACCCAGTAGTCGTCTTCCCAGTCGCGGAACGCCGTGTGCGCGTACATGCCCGACGGCGAAGCGTGCGTGACGCGTGTCGTCGTCACGATCCCAGCATCCTTGCCCGCATCCATTGCCCACTGGCCGATGGAGGAGGTGTGCGTGCTTCGATTCCGAGCCGCGTCACAGTCACGCACCGGTACGTGCGCGTTCACGCCGATCGTTTCGTAATTGCCCTTAACACCCGTCAGGTAGGCCGTGGCCGTGCAGGCCGAATCGGCCACCTGGTAGTTCACGCAGTACGTCTTCGACATCCCCACGAACGGGAACTCTTCGAACGAGAGTGGCTTCTCCTCGCCGCCGGCGTAAACGCGGGCCATCGCGACGGTCGAAATGGACATTCCGTCGCCCAGGAACATGATGACGTTCTTCGCGATGTTTGTGTTTTCCTTCTTCTCCAGCAACCGCTCCACGGTTGCCTTCGCCTGGTCTCTCCAGTACTCGATCGTTTGCTCCTGTTCGGCATTTTTGCTGTTCGGCAGTTTCGGTTGCCCGTCGTCCGGAAGTCTGGGGTGGTATCGTTTGTCACTGTCGTATTCTAAACATCGATGAGGGGAGAAAAGACCACACAGTTTCACAGGCCCACGCACGCACGGGAGAACAGACGAGTTTAATTTGACTACGCTATCTATTACCGTCGTTAAGGGATCCGAGCGCCACACCGGCTAGGGTGGCGGCAACCAGAAGAGTTCTCACGCTTCGCCACATCTTCGACACTGTCTGAATGTCAACGAGCAACTGAAGAGTGTGTCGGTGTCGTGATGAACACGACGTACAGCTGTCCCACTGTTTGCCTCAACCCAACGCCAAGAGAGGGTTACAGATAATGGGCCTGTTCAGCTGATCTTGATGTACCCGTGACTCTCGCAGATAATGATATCGACAGCAGAGCAGTGTCTAAACATTTCAAGTGGCATTATCAGCGAGTAACTTCCGCGCTGGGATGCCTCTGTAAAGAAGCATTGCTCTGGGTAGCTGTGCAATGGTAGATATTTTGATTTTTATTGCTATGCGAGTTTGAAGGTAAACTCTTCCTTTATTATCTGGATAATACCAGACATTAGCCTCCACGCCTATCAAGATAGAAGGAAGTTAGATTTTGACTCCAGAAAGAGACATATACTCGTACTTGTTTACTCTCACATCTGATAGCGTTCATTTCACTTTTTTTTAATGCTATAATATTTAAGTTAATGTCAGGTTCCCAACGTTGTTTCCTTGAAACTATTCGATCACTATGTGCTTTGGACATCTTTTCTTCTGTTTTGGAAACAACTGTCCTGATGACGTTCTTCGCGATGTTTGTGTTTTCCTTCTTCTCCAGCAACCGCTCCACGGTTGCCTTCGCCTGGTCTCTCCAGTACTCGATCGTTTGCTCCTGTTCGGCATTTTTGCTGTTCGGCAGTTTCGGTTGCCCGTCGTCCGGAAGTCTGGGGTGGTATCGTTTGTCACTGTCGTATTCTAAACATCGATGAGGGGAGAAAAGACCACACAGTTTCACAGGCCCACGCACGCACGGGAGAACAGACGAGTTTTATTTGACTACGCTATCTATTACCGTCGTTAAGGGATCCGAGCGCCACACCGGCTAGGGTGGCGGCAACCAGAAGAGTTCTCACGCTTCGCCACATCTTCGACACTGTCTGAATGTCAACGAGCAACTGAAGAGTGTGTCGGTGTCGTGATGAACACGACGTACAGCTGTCCCACTGTTTGCCTCAACCCAACGCCAAGAGAGGGTTACAGATAATGGGCCTGTTCAGCTGATCTTGATGTACCCGTGACTCTCGCAGATAATGATATCGACAGCAGAGCAGTGTCTAAACATTTCAAGTGGCATTATCAGCGAGTAACTTCCGCGCTGGGATGCCTCTGTAAAGAAGCATTGCTCTGGGTAGCTGTGCAATGGTAGATATTTTGATTTTTATTGCTATGCGAGTTTGAAGGTAAACTCTTCCTTTATTATCTGGATAATACCAGACATTAGCCTCCACGCCTATCAAGATAGAAGGAAGTTAGATTTTGACTCCAGAAAGAGACATATACTCGTACTTGTTTACTCTCACATCTGATAGCGTTCATTTCACTTTTTTTTAATGCTATAATATTTAAGTTAATGTCAGGTTCCCAACGTTGTTTCCTTGAAACTATTCGATCACTATGTGCTTTGGACATCTTTTCTTCTGTTTTGGAAACAACTGTCCGAGATGTGCATAATGATCTCGCTGCGATTGTGTATCACCATCCAAGCCATGACTGTTGCCTCCGAAAACTCTCAGTTCGCTCAAGTACACGCCTTCAGCCCGCTGCCAATGCAGGATGCGTACGCCATCATGTGCGGGATGACGTTCTGCTCGTACGATCCGGTGAAAAGATGCGACCAGGGACCGGACGCGTACACCGCCACATCTTCACCACCGTGCGTTTCCGAGTCCTTCGGCAGCATCGCGGGGAACGCAAAGTTCGAGGCGTCTCTGTTCATCTGACGAACGTCCAGTCTGGCGCCAGCATCCGTATCCACGTGCTTCTTGTAGCCCGGCCCGTTGGCGTAGCTGATCGTCATGTACGGCACACCGTCCCGACCATTGCCGGCCGTTCCGAAGACGTCATTTCCACGGCTCTGTTGAAGGTGGTGGATAGAAGAGTTCGAAAGATGTTGTAGATGTTATTAAATCGAAACATCTCCACCAGATGAATTCTTACCGGGTAGCCAGCGAAACTGACGCTGTGAGAGTGATCCGAAGTCACCACGATCAGGGTGTCCTCCTCGCTAAACTTCTTCCGCGCCAGCTCGATCGCTTTGGCAAACTCCACCGTTTCGTCGATGGCGTACTTGGCGCGGTTATCATGATGTCCGTGATCGATACGGCCGCCCTCCACGAACAGGAAGAACCCGTTCGGGTTCGAGCTGAGCATATCGGTTGCCTTGTCTACCATCTCCGCCAGCGTTGGCTCCTCGTCCAGCTGGTCTGTAATCTTATCCAAATTGTACGCACAGTGACCCGGCTCGAACATTCCCAACAACCGATCCGTTCGCGTTGGATCCACCGCCATCAGATCCGACCGTTTCCACACGAACGTTCGGTTCTCCCCAACGGGACCATTCTTGAGCCACTCGTTGATAAGATGTCGCCCATCGGACCGATATCCTCCCTTGCCCGTTTCGTAATCTTGGTGAATATCGCGATCGAGGAACTCACGTCGTCCTCCACCCAGGATCACTCGGAGTTTCGGGGCCGTCTCACCATACACCAATCTCCACCAGATGAATTCTTACCGGGTAGCCAGCGAAACTGACGCTGTGAGAGTGATCCGAAGTCACCACGATCAGGGTGTCCTCCTCGCTAAACTTCTTCCGCGCCAGCTCGATCGCTTTGGCAAACTCCACCGTTTCGTCGATGGCGTACTTGGCGCGGTTGTCATGATGTCCGTGATCGATACGGCCGCCTTCCACGAACAGGAAGAACCCGTTCGGGTTCGAGCTGAGCATATCGGTTGCCTTGTCTACCATCTCCGCCAGCGTTGGTTCCTCGTCCAGTTGGTCTGTAATCTTATCCAAATTGTACGCACAGTGGCCCGGCTCGAACATGCCCAACAACCGATCCGTCCGCGTTGGATCCACCGCCATCAGATCCGACCGTTTCCACACGAACGTTCGGTTCTCCCCAACGGGGCCATTCTTGAGCCACTCGTTGATAAGATGTCGCCCATCGGACCGATATCCTCCCTTGCCCGTTTCGTAATCCTTATGAATATCACGATCGAGGAACTCTCGTCGTCCTCCACCCAGAATCACACGCAGCTTCGGGGCCGTCTCACCATACACCAGCTGTTCCGCGATATCGTCCACCAGATCCGGATCGCAACCGTCCTCCTTCACGTAGTAATCATCTTCCCAGTCGCGGAAAGCGGTATGCGCGTACATACCGGCCGGTGAGGCGTGCGTGACTCGAGCCGTGGTGACTATTCCAGCCTCCTTACCGGCATCGATCGCCCACTGGCCGATGGAGGAGGTGTGCGTCGATCGGTTCCGTCCCGCCTCACAGTCTCCGACCTGAACGTGCGCGTTCACACCGATCGTGTCCATGTTACCTTTGACGCCCGTCAGGTAGGCCGTGGCCGTGCAGGCCGAATCAGGCACCTGGTAGTCGACGCAGTACGTCTTCGACATCCCAACGAAGGGGAACTCTTCAAAGTATAGTGGCTTCTCCTCGCCCCCGGCATGTATTCTGGCCAGCGCAACAGTCGAGATGGACATGCCATCGCCCAGGAACAAGATGACGTTCTTCGCGATGTTCGTGTTTTCCGTTCGCTTCAAATGCTTCTCAACCGTTGCCTTTGCCTGGTTCCTCCAGTACTCGATCGTTTGCTCCTGCTCGGCAGTTCTGGATGCCTTCACCGGGAGTCCTTCATCTGGCAGCCTGGGATGGTATCGTTTGTCACTGTCGTAGTCTAAGGAGAGGTATTTAAAACAAACGATTGAAAGAACACTTTTCTTCAAAAAATCATTCCCAATCGATCGACGTTACCATCATGCAGCGAGGCTGCCACCGTCAGCTCCAACAGCAGGACAACACAAACACTTGATACAACGAGTCGCATTTTGCCTCTCCCTGTTCCGTCTATGGACCCGATACTATGGACTGCCAGCGGACGACTAGTGGCCGAGCGAATTTCGGACATTGTTGTTATATTGCCAATCGCGGCGCTACCTTCATCGCTTGATAATTACCGATCACGAAGCAATCCATCCACAACACGCCCCTGGCGGTCATCCTTGGGGGTGATTTGCACGTTTTCTACGCAGGGAATTTATCACCCGGACCCGATTGTTACATTGGGCGCAGTTCGATGTCAAAAACGTGAACACACGTTATCAGAGGGCCTGGGGTACCTCCAAGCGCGCCAGATTAACGCCATCCCACCGCTGACGTCACGTAATCAGACGAAACAAACACAGCGTAGCGTAGGTTCAACAATGGAATTTTAATATCAGGTGTAATCGGGCACACAATGAACTGCAGTAAATAATAATCGGGGTGGTGTATTTTTACATGAATTATATCGTTGCAAGTGGAATATTGACCCCAAGACAATGAGGCTGGCTTAACAACCTAATTAAGTCTACGCGCAGTACTTTTGGCTTTTCTTATGAATTGTATATGTCGTTAGATAGTTAATCTTGCATACTAAAGGATGATCAAATTAATATAGATATAATTTAGAACATCTTCTTCTTTGGCACAACAATCTTGACTAGGTCTAGACCAAGCTAATTGTTTGCTTTCATTGATTTAGTTACTACCCATAGCTTGGATAGAAGATATAGAAGTTAGAAGATAGAAGATAGAAGACAGAAGATAGAAGATAGAAGATAGAAGATAGAAGATAGAAGATAGAAGATAGAAGATAGAAGATAGAAGATAGAAGATAGAAGATAGAAGATAGAAGATAGAAGATAGAAGATAGAAGATAGAAGATAGAAGATAGAAGATAGAAGATAGAAGATAGAAGATAGAAGATAGAAGATAGAAGATAGAAGATAGAAGATAGAAAATAGAGGAAAACGGATCAATAGTTAACAATCGAAGCATTTCAACTAATAATTGTATGGCCTCTTCTAAGAAGCTTTCGTTATACCTTACATTCTTCATAAATAAAACTTTATTCTCACTTTACATACACAAGTAATATTAAACAGACGATTCTCATTTCGTTTCATATTGTTTCGCTTTTTCCACGAACAAGATACACGATCAAGCCTTAATCGAAACTGCTTTCATTTTGGCGCATCCGGATGAGATGAACGACCTTTTTCTCCCCCCGAAGGAAGCAACATAATTCGCCCAAAACTTTGCGCTGGGTGCGAAACACGCGCCCTTTCTAATTTTAGTCTTCGGAACGCAACCAAACAATTGGCCTCAAATGAGATAACACTTAGCCTCTTCATCCTGGCGCCGGAGGATTAAAAATGTTAGTAACTGTTTAGGCCCCCGCACAGTGAAGGGTG
This sequence comes from Anopheles cracens, assembly GCA_002091845.1. Taxonomy (NCBI): domain Eukaryota; kingdom Metazoa; phylum Arthropoda; class Insecta; order Diptera; family Culicidae; genus Anopheles; species Anopheles cracens. Next base: position 24,080 of record KZ068255.1, on the reverse strand, counting down.
CGAGAAGTGATGCTCGCTCGCGAAGTATTTACCGCTTACTTCTTGCTTTCTTCGGCACGAAACCGATTCTGGTGCGTTGGGCTCGATGCCGGGAAGTGCGCCGCTTTTCGGGCCCACCGGTAAATAACATTAGCGCGAAGCACGGGGAAAACTTCTGCGCCTATCTGCACCAGCGATGGAGACGGTTGCGAACAATGGAGATGCGGCAGCAGCGTTTAAAGTGTGTTTTTTTTTTGTGGAGTGGGAACAAAATGCTATCAGGAGGGTTCAAAGTTTTGCAATTGATTTGCGCACAGCGCTGGGCTCGCTTTTGCGTTTCCTCAGTTGATATATGAACCCAGTGCAAGTCAGCTTTCGAATCTTTAGATTTGTTGTGTTGATTTATGTAGCAATTTTTTTTTTTGTGGAGTGGGAACAAAATGCTATCAGGAGGGTTCAAAGTTTTGCAATTGATTTGCGCACAGCGCTGGGCTCGCTTTTGCGTTTCCTCAGTTGATATATGAACCCAGTGCAAGTCAGCTTTCGAATCTTTAGATTTGTTGTGTTGATTTATGTAGCAATCTGCTTCATGTTGATGCCGATTGAAGCAAGTAACTCCGACTAGTATCAAACTACTGCTCGGTTCTACACTTCATTATATTGCGCAGAGTGCAAAACTACACACCCTTATCGAGATAGCACGTTGCCGAAAAGCACTTCTACTCTAATCTTCTAATATCGACCCGAATTAGAAACACCGTGCGACGCTGATTGCGAACGTTCGCTTCCTGTTAATCTCATCATTACACGTCGCCGTACTGGCTGTGTACAAGGGCTTTACAAGGGCAAAAATAAATAAATTCCACCCCGTTCCACCGGTGAAAAGCAAACGAGCTCCACCACCATCACCTTCGGCTGCGTTGAGTAAATTTTCGGTCAGGATGTGGAGAGAGAGAGAGAAAAAAAACATCGCACACACGCCGATAGAAGAACAAGCGTCGAGAAACACTCGGGCGTCCCATAATCCCAAAACCCGGGCCCCAGCAAGGTGTAACCGGTTAGAAGATAGAAGATAGAAGATAGAAGATAGAAGATAGAAGTTAGAAGATAGAAGATAGAAGATAGAAGATAGAAGATAGAAAATAGAGGAAAACGGATCAATAGTTAACAATCGAAGCATTTCAACTAATAATTGTATGGCCTCTTCTAAGAAGCTTTCGTTATACCTTACATTCTTCATAAATAAAACTTTATTCTCACTTTACATACACAAGTAATATTAAACAGACGATTCTCATTTCGTTTCATATTGTTTCGCTTTTTCCACGAACAAGATACACGATCAAGCCTTAATCGAAACTGCTTTCATTTTGGCGCATCCGGATGAGATGAACGACCTTTTTCTCCCCCCGAAGGAAGCAACATAATTCGCCCAAAACTTTGCGCTGGGTGCGAAACACGCGCCCTTTCTAATTTTAGTCTTCGGAACGCAACCAAACAATTGGCCTCAAATGAGATAACACTTAGCCTCTTCATCCTGGCGCCGGAGGATTAAAAATGTTAGTAACTGTTTAGGCCCCCGCACAGTGAAGGGTGCGAGAAGTGATGCTCGCTCGCGAAGTATTTACCGCTTACTTCTTGCTTTCTTCGGCACGAAACCGATTCTGGTGCGTTGGGCTCGATGCCGGGAAGTGCGCCGCTTTTCGGGCCCACCGGTAAATAACATTAGCGCGAAGCACGGGGAAAACTTCTGCGCCTATCTGCACCAGCGATGGAGACGGTTGCGAACAATGGAGATGCGGCAGCAGCGTTTAAAGTGTGTTTTTTTTTTGTGGAGTGGGAACAAAATGCTATCAGGAGGGTTCAAAGTTTTGCAATTGATTTGCGCACAGCGCTGGGCTCGCTTTTGCGTTTCCTCAGTTGATATATGAACCCAGTGCAAGTCAGCTTTCGAATCTTTAGATTTGTTGTGTTGATTTATGTAGCAATCTGCTTCATGTTGATGCCGATTGAAGCAAGTAACTCCGACTAGTATCAAACTACTGCTCGGTTCTACACTTCATTATATTGCGCAGAGTGCAAAACTACACACCCTTATCGAGATAGCACGTTGCCGAAAAGCACTTCTACTCTAATCTTCTAATATCGACCCGAATTAGCACACCGTGCGACGCTGATTGCGAACGTTCGCTTCCTGTTAATCTCATCATTACACGTCGCCGTACTGGCTGTGTACAAGGGCTTTACAAGGGCAAAAATAAATAAATTCCACCCCGTTCCACCGGTGAAAAGCAAACGAGCTCCACCACCATCACCTTCGGCTGCGTTGAGTAAATTTTCGGTCAGGATGTGGAGAGAGAGAGAGAAAAAAAACATCGCACACACGCCGATAGAAGAACAAGCGTCGAGAAACACTCGGGCGTCCCATAATCCCAAAACCCGGGCCCCAGCAAGGTGTAACCGGTAAGATTGCTTTTTCAGCTCTTTTGGAATTTTCTTCCATGCTCTTCTCGTCTCCCTCGCTGCAGGAACCCATTCCCAATAGTATATCGGTGGCCCGACCCCCCCTTAACCTGTTTTCGGATGTTTTGTTTTGCCAAGACAACTCTCCGCCTCCTGTGCGGCTGTCATGTGGGAAGTTGCTGGAAGTTGCTGAGTGGCTTAATTTAATCTATTAGACAAACTGTGCGAGTGTGCGTTCTTTTTACCCTCGCCACCGGCGTGGCGGTACTTGGAAGGCCACCCTCCCCCGGGAGGATGTTGTTGACAGCGTCAACCACGCCATTCGGGCGTCCTTTGCGACTGGTTCGCCGAAATGCGGGCGTCCCCGGCAGGCGCTTCCGGTGAATACGCTCTCATTACGCGTGATACAAATTGCATTATCGTGTATTATTGAAAGCGATCACCTTCGGGCACCTTCCCGAAGACAGCTAGCTTAACCTGCGTTTGACAGAATTTTACTTGTTTGCAGCCCGGGCGGCGCAGCTGCGTGTTACAAGGGAACGCGGACAAAAAAAAGACATCATTCGTGCATCGCACATTCCACACTAATTAAATGGAATAAATCAGCACCGGGTGAGTTGTTGGCAGCGAAATGAAAACAGGGGATCGGTTTGCGTTCGTGTCTGTGGTTTTGCGCACTTTGCGAATTCCATCTAAATTGTAGTGATAAATTAGCAATTTATCATGCTGCGTTCGATACATTGTTCGTAATTAAACACTCATTATTAAAAGGCTGCTCAGCAGATAAATGTGATATTTACGCATTATGGGCGCTTTGATCAGAGCTTTATAGCACAACAAAAATAAAAAAGAACGCATTTAATACCGAAGATGGATGTAATTCCTGTATTGTTAATGTGTATTTAATTTCAAAGAAATATTTAAAAAATGTTATAAGATAAATTTAAAATTCGAAATAAAGTTGAACCCGCTGATCAGTACTGGGAAAGGTGACAGTCATTGACATATAATTGCCTACATTCATTTAGTGTGAAGCTTGACATTCCAACGTAATGGATTCATTTGACTTTCACTTAAAAAAATGTCGTTAGATACTATGACATTTTTTGGGTGTATGTATTTGACGTTCACATTCAAGGTTTTCAAACGAACTAGAACACTTTCGATCGCCTATCATCGGTTTGTCATCCTTCTGTCAAACTTCGGTGAGGTTTGTCACACGAAGTAATCAATTTGGCACTTATTATTATTACTTGCGCTTATTTCCAACACGATGTTCAAAAAGAAGATGAAAACTGCTTTCCCTGATAGTAATTTGAGCAGATATACACTATAATCCATGCAAAAAGGGAATTTGTGGAAAATTCATATGACATTCAAACTACTTTGTTTACAAATCATTCGATCGCGGCTGCGCTGACAGTAACAACAACAGCATTCATTATACTGCTACGTCATGGACATTCATTTGAAAGGAGTAGGAGAAATGACGATAGTGTGGCATTCATGTCACCGTGAAGAAATTGTCGACTGTTTACAACACTGCTGCTGATACTTGCTGATAATGGATAACTGAGTATCATTTAATACTAATTTAACTAGGACCAATTATTACTTATTAAAGCAAGATCTTACATACCAGACCTTGTAGGCTCAAATATCAACATGACCGGTCCCGCGTACTCAGTACTTAACCGTCCAGGCTATGGCAACAACTAAGTCGAACAAACCCAGAGATTGAAGGCCTGGACCTAGTTGAGGTTGTTGGGTCAAGTAAGATAAAGAAGAACTTGTTTTAAAAACCGGCTGTTTCATTTTCTAAACTCCCAACATGCGAGTAACATGAACGAATCAATAAACCTTTTATCCGTTTATGCTTTAGCGAAGAAATCGTATCGAAATTAAACATTTATCTAGCGAACGTGGATGCAAACAAGCGCCAGCTGGTAGACGGAGCCAGCGGCGCAGGACTCAACCCATTAGCAGGGCCATTGCAATTACAAACCATAATGCAATCATGCAAATTACACAAGTGCACTTACGGAAAAGGGACCGACGATGGCTTGCATTGTTTTTCAACGCTTCCCTAAACAGAGCGAATGCTCGGGTTGCTGGTGCAGCTGTTCCGGAGCCTGGGCGATACGAGCCAGCCTACGGAAGAGCCGGGCAGCCTACTTTTCTCTTACGCCTCTGCTCGCAGGGGCCGGCACGGTGCTAATTGAGAATGCCGGCTGCATCTCGTCCGGGATGCCATCTAAAACAATGCAAATCGTTGCAAACAATTTCGTCCACTCAGGGTGCAGGGCGCAAGGGTCCGAGTTTCTTCAACGCCCACGGCACGATGGTCCTTTCGCCAGCGTTGGACATGATGCGTCCGGGACGAACAGCTCTAGTGCTGTTGAAGTCTTTCATCACATTAGGGACATAAGTTTTCTAGCTTGGGATCCGTATCCGTTGTGGTTTTTCGACTTTGTATACTTGCAGCTATTTTCTGTACGGAGAAGAGACAATCAGAGCGATGGTTCAAGCAGACAGAACTTAACCTTTAAATCTGGTGCATAACCTTTAATCGACTCCACCGCAGTACGTGCTTCCAGACATTAAGCGAACGATTGCATTAGTGTGCTCAATTAAAGATTACTGCTCCGACGAACCGATTGTCCCTCCGAGGCAAGCAGCAATTGCCAGAGTAATTTAACGTACTCAGGCACCATATCCAACGCCGCTCCAGAGTCCGTGCAGAAGCCAGTGCTATATCTTCAGCGTCCCACGCATCCGTCATGTGATGTAAGCAAAACCCATGTCCGCATTCGTTGTTGTGTGTTACAACAAAGTGAACGCACTAGCTCGGCTGACTTATTTCATCCGAGAGCATCAAGACACCAGCGAGCAACGTCAGCTGAGGCTTATTCTCGTCCCATTCGTCTGCTCCTGGGTGGGTTAAGTTACGCTGTACGTACCCGTCTAGTCTCGAGCAGCCCTCGAAGTGTATCGGAACGAACCGGGGATGATTACACCCGAGCAAGTGATCCCCCGGGAACTGGGCTTCTTCTGGGCGCAGGTGTACGGAACGACTGCCAGTGGCAGCCACTTCATCTCAGCCCGTCCGTGAGCTGGCGAATGAATGTTAATGAAAGTGGCCAAACAGTCCGCACGCCGTGCGTCGTGTGCAGAGCACGGGTTGTGGATTGTGGGCGGTAAACATTACAACAGTCGTCGGACCGAGCCGTAATCCGTGCCACGGAACGGTCTTTGATGTTGGACGAGCGTGCGTAGGCTGTGCTCTGGCGGCGACCTGACATGTGCGTCGGTGAAACGTCACTCAAACGCAGCCGGAATTGTCGCTCTGCTTTGGCGTACCGTCGGTGAAGTTTTTTTTCTCCCCCTGTTCGTAAGCTGCCCTTGACTAGATTCGCTAAACGATGCACGAGACAGGCTGGAGTGGAGAGCAATTAGAAGCATTTGTTGCAGGCACAGTGACACTGACATACCCGGTGCGGCTGCAGATGGTCTGCTACAAACAACGTAATGGTAATTGCTTCGAGGCGAGAGAGGATTAATTGCGTAAAATATGATTTAAAATTTTACTGCGTCAAATATCGGGCAACAACCTTTCTTTCTACACGCCCGACTATTCTACAGCAAGAAAGCGTCAGCACTTTAATTGGGTTTTTTTTATTCCGCCATGTCTCGCGAAATTGGCAAAAACAGCAATCAAAATATCTCTTTTTGTTTCTCCTGGCGCTTTTTGGCAAAAAGGACGATTCTCTCTCCTCACGCACTTTTATCACTTTTCTATCTTCTCCCGGTTTTGTTTCTCCTGGCGCTTTTTGGCAAAAAGGACGATTCTCTCTCCTCACGCACTTTTATCACTTTTCTATCTTCTCCCGGTCAATGCCCTCGATCCTGTTAGACTAAATCCGAATTTATGAAAAAACACACTTTCGAAAAGGCAATGGTGGTATTTCTATGGTGATATAGCATATCATGTGAAGTTAGCTGACTTTAGCTAAATGCTATACCACCATTATTTGACCATCGTGCTGATATTATTAATCTTAAAAAGCTTCTCGTTAATAAACTACTCATAAGAAAAATCTGCAAAATTCAGTATAAATATAAATTTCAATACTCTTTCTCCTGTAGAATGCTTTTGAGGATTAAATTGGTATGAAGTACTAAAAAAAATAAAAAAAAATCCAAAAATCAAAAGTCAAAATTTAAAAAATCTTAAGATTCAAAAAATTGAAAAAATGGACACTTCTTTGACAAGAAATGAAACTAAAACGGCGAAAGAGAGAAAGTCACACTAAACAGATAAATGAACAAGATAAGTTATGCTACTTTTATAGAAAATAAAGAATACTAAAAAGGAATATTCGAAAAAAAATTGTCAAATTATATTCTTGGAAAACAGCCCGATTTGATGCCAATTTTTATAACATATTATTCATTTTTAAACAAAAAACACATTTTGAATGTAATGTACAAAATTACCACAAACAATAACCTAAAAGAGTTTCCAGAAACTGAAGCTAAGTTGTTGCTTCCATGGCATGAAATTTGTGATCATCTCTCTTGATTGTAAACTTTTCTTCTTTTAAAGGTAAAACCAAAAATTATTTGATATTGAACTTAATTCATAAGAAAGGTATTATTTCACTTTCCCACTTTTCACATTCTTATCAAATTTGTCTAATAAGCAAATGTGTTGCTACATCCTGAAATAGGTGTAGAAAAGGTCTTAATTTTTTTTGATTGCAAAACTACTCATTGCTTTTCAAACTTTGAGCTATTTTATGGAAAATAAACAGTTAAATTTTAAAACTAAAAATATTTTGGGTTGATTTTCAAGTTTTTTTTTCGTTTTCAAGCTGAAACACGATTTTTTTCATAACATTTTTTATTTTTTATAGTAATGCATGCATGTTTCTAAAGTATGTTAGCATTAGGAAGCATCTATCATCCGTGCATGATACATTATTTGCCCAAACCTAATTATAATATAATTAGTATTACATATTTGGCCTAAGCCTCTTTCATAAAATAATTACTAGAAATGATTTCGAAATAAATTAATAAATCTTTGGTTGTAATATTGTAAAACAAAAACACTTAATTAATAGAAAGTATGTGTATAATCAACCATTTTATGTCTTTGCAAATGTAATTAAATTGGAATAAACTGATATTGCTACAATTCCCCCATCTAAAT
>KZ068252.1:16198-46114 GCA_002091845.1 Anopheles cracens | reverse complement strand
TCCCGTATGTGCAACAATGTTGCGCAAAAATAAATCACATGCTACAGATTGAATACGACCACCGGTTTTCGCTTCAGACCTCTCAGACCGTTTCTCGTCTATGCTTCAGCAAGCATGAATTCATCCCTGCGGTGAGCATAAGGTATTTGAAGCATACCGTGCCACATCTGGTGCAAATGCGTAAATATTTTCTCCCTCGCCGGAGACCAGCGCGCTTTGGATTGGAGCATTAATTAAGGATTAAATGATCTGAGAAATAATTGAGATGCTTTCTGGACTGTTCTTTTCTTGCTGGTTTGCCTCTTTGAAAGGGAAACCAAGGTAGGCACACCGGACCGAAGGTTTGATTTCATTATTAGAATGTTTCCGGTTCTGGTTCGCTGTTCGCTGTTGACCACACATTCGACTCACACCGGACCGAAGGTTTGATTTCATTATTAGAATGTTTCCGGTTCTGGTTCGCTGTTCGCTGTTGACCACACATTCGACCCATTGGCCGTGCGTATAGCCGTAGCCAGGGACGAAGAATTTCTTTAATTAAATAGTCACCTCGGCGGTGGAAAACTTGCCTAAAGGGTGCTGCTGCCGGGCCGAGCCTACTTATCATTTTTGGCCTACGCTTCCGCGGTTAATGAACCGGAATTAAAATAATGGAAAAGGTTTTTCACATACCTGCCACGGTGGACCTTCGGCCAAACGTTTTACCAGCTCCATATCACGTGTAAGGGGTCACCTTTTTTCTCTGTGTGTGTTTTTTACTAAGGTCCATGAGCCTACCGAATTCCATTAGCACATGATTATGCTTTCTTCTAATCATCATCCGTAGCTTATTTAAAAACAAGCGTACCTTGCAATAGTGTGTTTCAAGAAAATGGTGAATTCATTAGAATAAGGGAGATTTTTAAAATTTTCTGTTACACTATCACACAACGAATACTAAAATCGGGTGAAATTTAGCAGAGTTTTACATCTTGGATCCTTACAGCATGTTATTACAAATGAAGATATCGTTTTTAAATATAGAATGTATTTTACCGACACCTACATTTACAAGATGTAACACTAAATATGTACTCACCCAAATGCTCACCGAATCTCTTCTTTTGTTTTTGTTTTTGTCAGTCAGCTCGTATCGATTACTAATAGCTGCCCATTCGCAGAAGCGAAACCACGAAAGCTCCCATCATGCCGGCTTTATCTGTTCCATAAGACAGCATCCTGCTTATCCACTCCGACTCCAAACGACTGCGCACGCTCCACACAACAGCCGAGAGAGTTGGTGCCCGGTTGGAGTTCGATTTTGGGGGCTAGCCTATTTTTCCCCTGCGAATCGATAAGTCTCTTGCAAAAGTCATCAGCTGCCTCACGCAGCCAGATAAATAATTTATGAAAATCACCATCGTTGAATTGTAGATTGTTAGGCAATTTACCCGTACAGTGGACACCTCCCTGTACGGTATAAAAACTGTGTCGAATTGTAATTTCTTTCGGTCTGGACGAACCGGGACGAAAACCGTACGCAGATCGAAAGGCGATTTATGCGCCGAGGTCATCGACGGAAACGAGTAAACCCAAGCCGAGAGATACTCCCGGTCCACGGAAGCTTTCCGGAGAGCTCGAGCGTTCGATTGGATGCTGTACGGGGCTTTTGAAATGCGCATATGCAATTCTTCCAGCAAATCGCCTAGCTACGCTACGCCGCATGACAATCGCAGAAGGCGGAGTACCTGTTGCTCCCGTGCTCTGGAAGCTGCCAACTACTGCCAGCCCGGGATCCGAGTTGGCCGTGGGGAGCATGCTCGAGAAAAGTTTCCCGAGTAGTTGGACTATCTTTTTCGCCGGGCGGGAAAAAGTGAACTAGAAAGGCATGGAACGTGATGCTTCGAAAAAAGGTGGAGTCTTCTAGACTGCATCACTATCTGTCTCTATTTTTCGAGTGTTAGAGAATCTTTCGTTGGGAAAACGTTGGTAAGCGAAACAATATTCGAATAAAACATCTTTTAATAGTAAATTGTATTGCCGATGTTCTTTCAAACGATATTCGAATACCTTTTGTACCGTAAAGCATAATGTGCTTTAGCGCTTTCGTATCCAATTCAACCAACAAAAACTCGCAAAACAGTTACACAGCTCCATGGTACGGGATTAAGTTCATAATTTCGAGGTTTTGTTTACGGTTTACTTCGCCATTCGCGCCCCAAGAAAACGCCTTTTCCATTGGCGTTAAAAAGAAAGGTTACTGCGATGGCCACTGGCGCACAGACATTAGTCAGAGGCTCATGGCGGCACACCCGTACTCATAAACCGCAAAACCACCGCGTCCACCGCGAGGTTTGTTGTTTTACGGAACATTAACTTTTTTTTTAGAAAATTTCATAATTCCATCTCTTGCACGGGCGCCGAGGTGAGCGTTCTCTAATCCAAATATTAATCGTCGTCCGGGTCTTAAACTCCCCCTTTGCCCGGCTGGTGTGGTGTGCTTTAGTGCCGGTCAGTCGTGAAACATGGCCACTTCAAGTAGAAAGTCTTCCGCCCCGTTCCAAGGGAAGCCCCAAATGCGTAGCATAAATTATGTAATTAACAAACTATAAACTTAAAGAACGAAACACACACACCATCGCGGGCACTCGCGGGCACGGAATAAACACAAAAAAGTCGGAAATAAAATTGTTACACGATCGCGCCAGCATGAAGTTCATAGGCCGTGTTACACTTTTATGGGTCCGCCATAATCCCTCGCGCCGGCCAGCTCGGTTTCGGGCTGATGTTTGTACGAGCGCGGAGGCTCGTAAAATGTCGTGTTTAAAAAGGGTTTAGTCACTATTTACTCTCCTTCGCCCCGGCTCGATGGCGCACTCTGTAATGATTAGCAAAGGTTTAGCGGCGCTGTTCGTAGGTTCGTTTTGGGCCACAGCGATTTGTTCTTGGACGAGAAGCTGCTGAAATTGACGCTGCGCTTGAGCATGCGAAAGTGGTTGATTATCGGCACAACAATCTAGCCCTCACCTTGTCTTCATTGCGGTCGCGTTAGAGCTCATAATTGCGTTTCCGTTCAGTTGTGATGTGATCGTAAGAGTACATGGAGTTGATTTGTTGAAGTCAAACCAAGCAGTTCGATTTATTCGTCCTTCAAGAGGATTTTCCCAGAGGATTAGATCGTATCCAATAAAATCTGGATATTGGTAGCTGCTGAATAATGAATCATGGTAAATTACTCTTGGCTCTGTACTAGCTTGCCTACTGTCGAATTGTTTGTATTTCGGGCAGTAGTGGTGTGGAACTAAGAGGCGTTTCTTAGTTTTACATCCCTTGAAGAAGAAGTTCGTTACAAAACATTGAATACGGGACGAAAATGTGTATTGAACTTGCCTCCAGTAATTGACCTAAAAGATCACGAAGATTCTCAAACGAATAATATCAATCAATCAAGAGCCATTGAGACTAATCTATAAATGAAGTCCGATTATCATGGAATCAGATTGTTTTGAACCGTGTAGAAGTTTTTCTTAAATATGAACTGACATTAACTTATGAAAATTTAAATTGAATACATTTTATAGCAATCAATAGTGTTTTGAGCTGTCTAATTTGATTTCAGCAATTATAGGAAAATGTCACAAATTGGAAAGAAATAAACGGTTCAATTTTATCAATTCATCGTCAGCTTAACAGTGAATTGCGTCTATGAAGTGTAAAAAAGCATGTACCAAACAAAGCTCCCATATTTTTAAATACTTTATTACACGTCAAAACAGTGGAAACAATACTGCTTCCTTTATGAAACTTCTCTTGTTGAGCTTTTGATGTAATGGAAATTGAAACAAACAAAACCTTAATGATTTGCGCCTATACTCTTGAATTATGGATCAAACTCGAGTTGTTCCGGGCTACGGTGTTATTCTCCTGCACCGACATATTTCAACAGAAAACCTTCGAAACAAACACTAAACTACTTGCACACATCATGAATTGATTACTATGCTCTCTTGTCATGCCAACTCAGATTGCTTCGAGAAAGAAAAAACAACGACAGCCTGGCAAGGATCATACGCCAGAGATGTTCTAAACAGTACAATCACCTGCACGGAAACGAATCAATAGCTCATCCTTCTCACCTTCCTAGCCTCGGCAATGAATAATGCATTTCCGACGGATGCAGTTTGCAGGGATACAGATTTCCCTGGAAACTTTCCAGCTCGAAATTGAAAGCGCACTCCCTTCATACAGGAATGGGTTTTGAGTAGTGCAGGAAAACCGAACTTCCCGAAAGAGCACGCTGCACGTGGTGCTTCCCACAAAAATTGCGCAAAGTATTCCTTGCTCCGTTCAGCCTCTTCCCGTGGCACTATAGCAAGAAAGAGATAAGACTCGGCAAAAATGTTACAACCCTTGCAGGAACAGGTTGTTTTGGCTAGTTTGGGGTTGGCCGGAGATAGTTTCGCGCATCGAAATAAAAAAACTAGCAAAAATATATCGGGTCTTCTCATCTAATCAGCCGCTTCATCTTCTTCGCGTAATCTCGTTTCATCTCGTAAAAAAACTAGCAAAAATATATCGGGTCTTCTCATCTAATCAGCCGCTTCATCTTCTTCGCGTAATCTCGTTTCATCTCGTCCGAAACGAGAGAACAGGCACGTTGTTGTTGCTCCTCTTTACGCTGCCGGACCGGAGCGAACCGGACCGCCGCTGGCCAATGGTGAAGGTATTGCGCTCCATCTCTCCAACGCACCGTTTAGCGCGAGTTGTAGGCGTTCCGAAAACCGACCATCATCACTGCAGGGGTCGTCGCTCACTTTGTAAATATGAGAAATGTGGTACATATTAAACCATTTTTGTTGGTTAAGAAAGCTCATGCCATAACAACTCTATGACTGTCTTTGCTTGATAATATTGGACAATTTTTATAGTGCTTATCAAAATGGACAATTTTATTTTTGAAGTTGATTGTTGAGCAATAGTATCGAAGGGAAATGCATATTAATATTATTATTATTAAGCATAGTATTTGAAAATGTCCCATATAACCTAAGATATTGTTATAAGAATGCAGTTCAACAAGCATTCACTGCAATAGAGATGACAACATAACTTCGGGAAAATTTCGTTTTGTTTTGATAAGGATGTAAGAGAAATTTTGCGTTTAGAATATTCTTTATTTACTTCAAAAGTTCATTTTCATACATTTGCCTACTTTTGTTCAAATTTGCTGAACCACCAATTTTCATCTTACGTAATTAAATATTAATACATAATCAGATTTAATTCATTTGGGTTACGCTAGTTATTCAATAGATTCGACTAGTGGAAGGACATCTGAAGCACGAAGCATGAAAATGAACAAGTTGCATGGTTTATTAATTACCGTATTGCAATTACCGCAGTATGCTAAATATCCTTGTTTTATTCGTGGTATTTGCAAATCAATTCATAATTCAATCAATTGATATTAATTCAACACTGTTTCAAACTCATCTTTAAGTGCTTTTCGATCCGAAATTGAACACCTCTACCATACGCGATATGTTATAACAGTATATAACTTTTTCAGATTTGATTTTTGCAGATTTGAACGTCTATAAGATATGTCCCTACAGTAATATGATACCTTAATGATACAGATATTTATTTTAGAAGATCAAACATATGTCAGTCATGTGACTTCAAGAATACTTTGAACCCAGCGAAATCGTAGCAGGCGTACCCTGCCGCGTCACAAAGCGCCGATGCACGGAAAAAAGGCGTGGTTGGCGTAAACTTTCAGTTCGCGCTGGCTGCACTGCTTTTCGCTCCCCTACACCCAGCAGCGGCAGCAACAAAAATCCGGACAGCTTCGGCGTGTGTCGCGTAGTACGAAGGTACGAACAAACACATTCCGGGGGTGAATTATGTGCCAGCTCGGTGCCGACAACTTTGTGCAAGTTTATGTCACAAACACCCTTTTCTCGAGGCGCATAATCCACGAGCGCACTCTTTCACTCCCGCTGGAAGTTTTCTCCGGGGTAACTCCTACGCCACGGAAGGATCGTCGCTTTCAGCACACCGCCGGAAGTAGTGTGCCCTGCTGATGCATCCCGTTTCGTCCGCCAAGCAATTTCTTGCGTGATGCATTTCTTCGCTCGCAGCTGCAGCAACGTACTTTTCGTTCCACAGAGTCAACAAATAACGAATGTCCACCATCTCCTCTTTGCGCAGCAGCAACAGAAGGTCTCCTACGTCCTGGCTTCCCGGTCGGAAAACAAGAAAAATACCGAAGACCAACAACGGTTTCCCTGCCGTGCGACTCTTGGTTCTACGTCCTGTTTTAATTTCATAATTTATTACAAACTTAACAGGTCGTAATTAAAATGATAATGATATCCCAAGGAGCGGCCGGAAACTTTTGCGTTAGAGAGTTTTCCTTCCACTTCTGGATCGCTTATCGGTGGAGAAAATAAGTTTTCTTCTTCAGAGATCTCTTATTTATCATTAATTTCTACCTTAGCATTCCTTAACAATAGTGACATGAAATAGCCTCACAGTTTTTAATGAGACGATTAGAAAACTTATAATGCTTTTTATTGTTTTAAATGCATTTTTAAGTTTCAACTGCTGTTTTTTTTATTTATTTTGAACTAACAACATGATTTTTTGTCATCATTATTCCTTTATTCATTTCAATGTATGTTTTTCTTACAATTTATTCACATAACATTGACCCTAAATACATAAAAAACATTCAACAAAAATCTATACAATACACTACAAAAATAACTAAAATAATGTAATTGACGGCAATGTCCATTACATAAAAAATAAAATAAATTAAATAATAATGTAAATACTACTACATATCAAAACTGGATAAATATAATTTTGATTACAAAATAAATTAACTAAAATACTAAAAGAACATTGAGGAAACTAAGAAAAATCACAGTCACATCACAGTAAACTGACACGATCTTGGAACTTACTTAAAAGATGTATCATTTTCACTCTTTTTTAGACCTTTGAGTTTGCCGATGAGCCAAAGTTTCATTATTGCTGATTACACCTTTTGGAACAATAAAGTTAGTGAAGATTTGCAACACACGCTTATATGGTCTAGCTCAGACAAACGTAAACCTTTGATTCGGACATCAGATAAATTAGGGAAGAATTAATTTTAATTTAATTAATAATAAATTCCACCCTAGGTCGACTTTCGAATACGACGCGAGCATAAGTTTAAGAGACTCTTTCAAAATAAGTATTATATATCACTTGATATTAGAACAGACTTTCAATGTATTAAACTGTCATAATCGTTTAACATTTAACATGTTAGCATTTCCAAACTCATGCCGAATCCACCTCAGGTTATCAACAGAATCATTCCTCATTACAGCCGTACCTGTTAGGCACGTCAGACGGTTTGATGACTTGTAGTATTTTATGATCCGATGCTCCCAAAAACGGAAACCTCTAACCTGACGGCAGTGCAAAGGATCCCACAGTAACGTAAACAAGCGGGACGCCACCTTCCGGTTCAAAACCACAGTCATCCTGCCGCTGATCCTTATCTGCGTAAAAAATAAACATCTTAATGAAACATCAGGTGACTGCGTCTCCGAAGATTACCATAATTAACACGACCAAAACCAAAATAAAACAAACTCATTAGAATGCAAATGACTTAAGCTTTTCGAAAACCGAATCGCAAAGCTACGCGTTACGAGCACCCATCGCACCAAGAGGGGTTTCCTCCCCCCCCCCCTCCTCATCTATCTACCCCAGCGAATCACATTTCCCAATTACCAAAAATCCTACCATCACCACCTACCCAAACACAGGGCAGCAGGAGACAGGATAAATATGTGTGATTTTTGTGTGGCTGTGCCCGTGCCCTTATCACCTTACACCATCTAATCTTTGCACCTTTACCATTTGATGGCGATGATAGCACGAGAGCTTCGAAAAAAGGACGAATGACAAAAAAAAGGTGCCACTACCGAAAATGATGTTGAGGGCGACTGCAGTTGACAGCGGTACCCAGGGGGGCGAAAGGGGACGAAGATATTATGCAGAAATCCCATTTCACTCGAGATCTGGTGAAAGAACCTTTCGGCGTTGGGGACGAACGGGCGGTACTTCCACATTTTCCCACGGGCTAATTCACTGACGGATCATCCCGCCTGGGGACCGACGACTCTCATCCCGGGGCTGGACGGCTGTGCGTGCCCCGGCTCACTGCGGCGTCCGGAGTTTTATCCATTTTGACCGAGAGTTAGGCGAGAGTGTCGCACCTCTGTCCATTACCGTCACCACTTCGTCACCAGTTTTGAAAATTTTAATTAAACTTCACCGAAATTGTGACACCAAACATAATTAAAACCAGACAACTTCCATTCGGTGCACCGGCTGCCGCCTGGCTGAAAGCGAGGAAAAAGAACGAAACTAAGCCATTGCAACACTGCTGCAGTGGACGGTTTTGCATCAATCAAATCGTTTTAACTTCGGGCTCAACTCTGCTACTAACTTCATCGCTACATTTATCTAGCCAGGAGCGCATGAAACTAGTAAATTCCCACGATACTTCTGTGTTTCTACGTGGCCAATGGGCATGGATTGTATAACTCGTTCGTTCAATATTATCCTTTTCCATCAACGAGACAGTTTATTTCATTTTCCAAGCAAATTGGGGTTGGAATATCCTCACCCAGGGATCACATTTCGTCAGTAGAGTAGGCAGGATCTGTGTCAGTTCTTTCTTCAATCATTAGCCCTAAACAAATTCAATTACACAACTTTCTATTTTGATATCCATTGGAAGGGGTTATCATGATGTAGTTGGTTTTAGAAGGTAGCAATGAAATCTGTTATACAAACTAGAATCGGTGTTGATGATTGATAACTTCCTTTTATATGAATGATAATATTTTTTTCACAAAAACTAATAAAATTCGTAAACAATAAGCAAAAACAAATTGATAAAAAATAAATACATAAAAAAGAAATAAATAAAACAGTTTTCAGAGAAGTGATGAATGTTGAAGATCACCGAATGAAACATAATGAAAGATATATTGACTTATTTCTTTCTCCAGTAATAAATGATAAAAACTTTTAAAACTTCCCAAACAAATTACCTAATCGCAATCAGCTTATCATCCAAACCCTTATCTTAAACACTCGCAACGGTAATGAGCGACCAGAAAAGTTGAACCGCCAAATAGTATCATTGAAAAATGTACCGCCCAAAGGACGCCTTTGTTCTTTATGCCCGAAACTTACACCAACGCGCCAAATGATCGCATTATTAACAAGATTAATCAACTAATCTCCTTCGCGAAGGAAACTTTCCACGGGCAGCGTGTTCTCCAAACAGGAATGGCACTGCTCGAAGCGAGAAGCTGGATGAAAAAACGATGAACATTCGAAATACTTTTCAACCTCGGGGTGAGATATTTAAATTGCAAAAGGGGTTGGAAATATCACCACCTGGCAAGGTGCTGATATCGACCACCTCGCATTTAACCACGGTTTAAATGTGCCTCCTAGATTCGGGCAGGAAATGTGGGAGAGAAATGGCCTTAAAAATGGACTAGAACCTGGTGCGGCGGAACGAATTGATATTTCTTATTCTGTTCACTATTATGCCGTGATTTATGTTATGCGTTTTGCTCAAAACTCAATTTCACGTTTAATGGAAATGCTCACCGGGACTGCAATCTGTATTGATTCCATTGCAATACTATTCGCTTTTTCAGGTCCAGAAAACGATCTGAAACCTTTCTTGCTTAAAAAATGCGCTCCTTCACAAACAAGCACAATTTATAGCTGCTAAATGTTAGCATCCTGTTCCGATTGTTCCCTCGGCTCTTTATGACCCTCTTCAGCAGTAACGCTTTATCAGTTGATCGAGCATCAAACCGAGCAATTAATTAATTGACTAATTTTCAATGGTCACTTCTCGGCTGCACCGGCGATCAAATCACGCTCCTAATGACCCCGTACAGGATCCGTATGGGTTACGAGCACTCCCTCCGACCCGAACAAGCAGTCAAGTGTCACAAGAGCGTGTCTTTCCCTTTGTCCATCCCTAAGCGCTCTCGCCAAAGGAAGAGTGGAGTGCGCAGTAAATTACACCACACACACACACGTAACCACACAACTGTCACATTCCATTAAATCACTCGAGCCACCGCCATCGGACCAATCAACGATAAAAGCCCTCTTCGTCCGGCAAGCGGGAAGTGAAGAAGCGCAAAACCGCAACATTGTACACACCGGACACCCCGGAAAAGGACTCCTGGCTCCAGCAGAGCATAAGGAAACAATGACGTGGACAATAGTTTTAATGGACACTTCGGGCCGAATGTTAGTTTTACGGGGGCACCCTCGCATCTTGCGGGAATGTAAAACATGGCAAATTAATAGCTTTTTACCGGGTTTCACTTTGTCAAATTTGACTCCGGCCGTCCGTCCCGCGGGATGACCCTCGAGAACCTGTCGCGTTTGAGCTGGCCAGCAATGGTACCGACTTTAGGGGTGGTAGTTGGTGCTCATTTACGAAAGTCGTAACATGTGTAAAGCGTACGGGATGATGACAGTGCACTTATCTCGAATGGTCTTGTTGGATTGTATAACTCGTTCGTTCAATATTATCCTTTTCCATCAACGAGACAGTTTATTTCATTTTCCAAGCAAATTGGGGTTGGAATATCCTCACCCAGGGATCACATTTCGTCAGTAGAGTAGGCAGGATCTGTGTCAGTTCTTTCTTCAATCATTAGCCCTAAACAAATTCAATTACACAACTTTCTATTTTGATATCCATTGGAAGGGGTTATCATGATGTAGTTGGTTTTAGAAGGTAGCAATGAAATCTGTTATACAAACTAGAATCGGTGTTGATGATTGATAACTTCCTTTTATATGAATGATAATATTTTTTTCACAAAAACTAATAAAATTCGTAAACAATAAGCAAAAACAAATTGATAAAAAATAAATACATAAAAAAGAAATAAATAAAACAGTTTTCAGAGAAGTGATGAATGTTGAAGATCACCGAATGAAACATAATGAAAGATATATTGACTTATTTCTTTCTCCAGTAATAAATGATAAAAACTTTTAAAACTTCCCAAACAAATTACCTAATCGCAATCAGCTTATCATCCAAACCCTTATCTTAAACACTCGCAACGGTAATGAGCGACCAGAAAAGTTGAACCGCCAAATAGTATCATTGAAAAATGTACCGCCCAAAGGACGCCTTTGTTCTTTATGCCCGAAACTTACACCAACGCGCCAAATGATCGCATTATTAACAAGATTAATCAACTAATCTCCTTCGCGAAGGAAACTTTCCACGGGCAGCGTGTTCTCCAAACAGGAATGGCACTGCTCGAAGCGAGAAGCTGGATGAAAAAATGATGAACATTCGAAATACTTTTCAACCTCGGGGTGAGATATTTAAATTGCAAAAGGGGTTGGAAATATCACCACCTGGCAAGGTGCTGATATCGACCACCTCGCATTTAACCACGGTTTAAATGTGCCTCCTAGATTCGGGCAGGAAATGTGGGAGAGAAATGGCCTTAAAAATGGACTAGAACCTGGTGCGGCGGAACGAATTGATATTTCTTATTCTGTTCACTATTATGCCGTGATTTATGTTATGCGTTTTGCTCAAAACTCAATTTCACGTTTAATGGAAATGCTCACCGGGACTGCAATCTGTATTGATTCCATTGCAATACTATTCGCTTTTTCAGGTCCAGAAAACGATCTGAAACCTTTCTTGCTTAAAAAATGCGCTCCTTCACAAACAAGCACAATTTATAGCTGCTAAATGTTAGCATCCTGTTCCGATTGTTCCCTCGGCTCTTTATGACCCTCTTCAGCAGTAACGCTTTATCAGTTGATCGAGCATCAAACCGAGCAATTAATTAATTGACTAATTTTCAATGGTCACTTCTCGGCTGCACCGGCGGAAAAAGAACGAAACTAAGCCATTGCAACACTGCTGCAGTGGACGGTTTTGCATCAATCAAATCGTTTTAACTTCGGGCTCAACTCTGCTACTAACTTCATCGCTACATTTATCTAGCCAGGAGCGCATGAAACTAGTAAATTCCCACGATACTTCTGTGTTTCTACGTGGCCAATGGGCATGGATTGTATAACTCGTTCGTTCAATATTATCCTTTTCCATCAACGAGACAGTTTATTTCATTTTCCAAGCAAATTGGGGTTGGAATATCCTCACCCAGGGATCACATTTCGTCAGTAGAGTAGGCAGGATCTGTGTCAGTTCTTTCTTCAATCATTAGCCCTAAACAAATTCAATTACACAACTTTCTATTTTGATATCCATTGGAAGGGGTTATCATGATGTAGTTGGTTTTAGAAGGTAGCAATGAAATCTGTTATACAAACTAGAATCGGTGTTGATGATTGATAACTTCCTTTTATATGAATGATAATATTTTTTTCACAAAAACTAATAAAATTCGTAAACAATAAGCAAAAACAAATTGATAAAAAATAAATACATAAAAAAGAAATAAATAAAACAGTTTTCAGAGAAGTGATGAATGTTGAAGATCACCGAATGAAACATAATGAAAGATATATTGACTTATTTCTTTCTCCAGTAATAAATGATAAAAACTTTTAAAACTTCCCAAACAAATTACCTAATCGCAATCAGCTTATCATCCAAACCCTTATCTTAAACACTCGCAACGGTAATGAGCGACCAGAAAAGTTGAACCGCCAAATAGTATCATTGAAAAATGTACCGCCCAAAGTATATGTGTGATTTTTGTGTGGCTGTGCCCGTGCCCTTATCACCTTACACCATCTAATCTTTGCACCTTTACCATTTGATGGTGATGATAGCACGAGAGCTTCGAAAAAAGGACGAGTGGAAAAAAAGGTGCCACTACCGAAAATGATGTTGAGGTCGACTGCAGTTGACAGCGGTACCCAGGGGGGCGAAAGGGGACGAAGATATTATGCAGAAATCCCATTTCACTCGAGATCTGGTGAAAGAACCTTTCGGCGTTGGGGACGAACGGGCGGTACTTCCACATTTTCCCACGGGCTAATTCACTGACGGATCATCCCGCCTGGGGACCGACGACTCTCATCCCGGGGCTGGACGGCTGTGCGTGCCCCGGCTCACTGCGGCGTCCGGAGTTTTATCCATTTTGACCGAGAGTTAGGCGAGAGTGTCGCACCTCTGTCCATTACCGTCACCACTTCGTCACCAGTTTTGAAAATTTTAATTAAACTTCACCGAAATTGTGACACCAAACATAATTAAAACCAGACAACTTCCATTCGGTGCACCGGCTGCCGCCTGGCTGAAAGCGAGGAAAAAGAACGAAACTAAGCCATTGCAACACTGCTGCAGTGGACGGTTTTGCATCAATCAAATCGTTTTAACTTCGGGCTCAACTCTGCTACTAACTTCATCGCTACATTTATCTAGCCAGGAGCGCATGAAACTAGTAAATTCCCACGATACTTCTGTGTTTCTACGTGGCCAATGGGCATGGATTGTATAACTCGTTCGTTCAATATTATCCTTTTCCATCAACGAGACAGTTTATTTCATTTTCCAAGCAAATTGGGGTTGGAATATCCTCACCCAGGGATCACATTTCGTCAGTAGAGTAGGCAGGATCTGTGTCAGTTCTTTCTTCAATCATTAGCCTTAGCAACGAACATACATTGATAAATTACACGTCTGTGCTCGAGAGTTTGCGTTCCAAATAAATTTCTAAATAACATAAATTTGCTATAATTTAAACTATATTTACTTATGCGGAATGTGATTGTGGTTAATAAAAAGTATGGGCATTGTGGAACTGTAAGTCAATATTAAAACAAATTGTTACTCAGTCGAGCCCTTATAAAGTTAAATTTTTCAAGACCGGAGAATTTCTCGAACTGAACTACTTAAAGTGTGGTGGAGACTTGATACTACTTTACACTCTGATGAGTAAACTAACAGTTGTCGTAAGAATGATACGTTGTTCAATACCTTTCAGAATGATATGATAAATCTAGTTTCTTGAATTCTAAATTTATCGATCAGAATCAGAATCGATCAACAGTTATTGATGTCCTTTTCCGACATCGTTTTTATGTTTTGTACTAAATTATTTGCATATTTGAAAAGTACAACTAAGAACTAAGACGGACAAATATAAAGTACAAAAATGTTCATCTAATTGTTCACACCCCTTTCTAGTACCTCTCTCAATCTCAAATGTCACATTGACAAGATATTTTTTTCTTGGCACCCAAATTTTTTTGTCAGTCATTTTGAGGCTGAGCTTTAATTCTACCTCCATTATTTTGGTTGAAGAAATGTCCCAAAAGCATCCCGGGCACAGCATCCCTCAGCTGGTCATGAAAGTCACTTAAAGTACCATTACCGTATGCTCCGTGGAGGAGATGCAAAAACTGTTCGCAATCTAACTTTAAACAGCATTACACGACTTTGATCGCGTTCGCCACACCGGCGGAAAGTGTATCTCTCGACGAGGAAAAGAAGGTCCCGCACAGAATCAACACTCACCTAAAAAGCAGCTCGTTACCGTTTCACTTAAAAACTCCGCAAATGGGAACTGACTCGCCCCGGATCAGGGGACGCCCGGAGAAGGGTACGGCCAGGATAAACACAGGCCCCCCTCCAGCAGTGTGGCGGCTGTGAGGGTCTCCCGGTTGGACAAAAATTACGGCTAAGAGAAAGAAAATCCGGCACGACAAATCCCACAGCCCAGCCTGGCGCCGAACGCCGGCCACAGCACCGAAATTAGCATATTTCAAATTAGAAAAATTCATCACCAAATTCATTAAATCATCTTTCCTTTCCCTTGGTCGTTTGCACCGTTTGCAGGGATACAACAAAAAAACAACACCAAAGAAATCGCACTTCCCACGGCACAGGGAACAGATTTTTTCGCCAAAACACGCCGTTTTTTTTTTGTTTTTTTTTGCCGCGAGATTTTGCGAAAAGCAGGGAAAAACTTCCTTTGCCTTCTTCTTCTCCTTCTGGCCCGGTTAAGATCTTCTCCCACCAGGAAATGGTCCACGTGGCATCCCGGGTAGTTCATAAGTTTAGTGAAGTCCGCACCGACTTTTGTGGGAAGCAAATTTGGAGCATTTCGATCGAATTTTTAAGGGTGGTTAAAAGAATGGTCGCATTTTGAGATTATTTTCAAGAACTTTCTTCCACACCGGAGTTACGGTGCGAGCGTTATTTTTTATCCCTCCGGAGCGACCGAATGCGACAAAATGCTTCCGTCCCACGTGAGATATGGCTGCAGGAGGCGAAGGCGGCAATTGGTGGTGGACAATTTAGTGTCATAATAAGGAAAGATTCCGGGCGGACAAATAATATATTATGCCGCTGCAGCGTCCTCAACCCAGGGAGACTACGGATACCGCACACCTTAGCGCAGAAACGAACATGGGTGCACGCAGCTTGCAGAAGCGGAACATTGCAGACAAGAAATGGCGAATTATGTAATTGATTTTTGTGTATGGAGCTGTGTGTGACTCAATGTCACTGGCAGCTGTTGCACGTTGAATAAGATAGTATATCTTCATGAGAAAGTGGTAATCATGGCAAATAATAACTTCACTAGAACAACGAAAATCTTCTAATCAAAATTAAGGATTAAGTGAAACTAGTTCCAACATTAAACAGTTCCAACAATAGATACAGTTACTGACTGATTGATTATTGCTTTCCTATGATCTGGCCACATGCCGCTTTTGATACTCTACGGATGACTTTTAATATACGGCATTTTAAACTAAAATTCAATCCCTAAAACTAACTCTTGCGACAACATTTACACTGTCAAAAGGATCTTGAGCAACTCCAAACACGAATCAAATCCAAGTAATCATATGGAGGTGCTCTCAGACATGTCAGACATGCCAGAAAAATAAGGCAGCGCTCTGGTACCTCTCGAACAAGACATCAGACACGAACAAACCCATACAATCATATGGGGGTACTCGGTCAGATAGTCTCGAACAAGCCAGTTTGGTTTTGTCTGGCATGTTCGATTCACACCCATGCTATGTGAACCTTGGCGCGGTGGTTCTTTTTAAAATTGCTACGGATGACATTTCCGCCAGACAGCAGAGAATTGCCAGAGCACCCTATGGAACTTGTCTTGTTTGTTTGTTTTGGTCGAGAGGTGCCAGAGCGGTGCCTAAGACATCGAACAAGACAGTTTGATTTGGCCTGGCATGTCTGATGCACACCTTGAAGCTGTATACACCTAGCGGTTTCATCCTGTTAATTGTTAGGATGCGACTATTGGCGGCTATTTGTGTGTTCGTGTGCTTACATTCGTAAACATTGGATCGTTTTTGGTGGTAGTGTCGTGTTTGTCGTGTTGGTCCGACACTTAATAGAGTCCTGCTTCATAGTGTACTTGAGAGAAATCAATATTTTTACAGCATAGCCATCAACCATAGTCGCACCTGGTAAAATCGACAATTGGTAATTTTTCAAAGTTTCTACTGCGTTTTAGTGTCGTTTTGAGGATTATTTATGGATTGAATCGGGTAAATTTATTAGTTTTCGGATTGTTTCAACAACATCTCCTAATCGTTTGATAATATCTCTTTATTTCTGATTTCTTCTTTCTCTTCTGATTCTTCCGATACATCGAGTGGAAATGAGAAATATTTCTAAACAGAATTTGCATAAACAACCTTAAAATCATCTCCTAAATCTACTTGTCAACCCTTGCGACAAGATGGCGATTTAAGCCATCTCAATCCAAGCAAAACCGTACAGATTGTTTGACTTGCCGCCTCGATGGTATCACGTCTGTTGATAAACGGATACCATTACAAATTACAGTTCCATCTATTATTCATTCGATGCTTGCAGTCGCACCGCGCGTCGCAATTCATAACCGTAGCGAACCGATAAAAATGTCTTCAAAGAACCGGCCAGACGCAAAACGATCGCCCTTGAGCGTGCTGTTCGGCGGTAAACGTAGCAAAAAAACAAAAAAAAAAAACACATTGCAACTCACGAACACAATTCTCCACAATCATCACGCTCTCGATGCGATGAGTAATTTATCATCCATAACGGAACACTCGATTCCTCGTCAGCTCGAGCGCCTTTCCGGAACCGCCGAACCATTGTCCACCGATCGAATCCATCCGAAACGATTCCGTCGGCTAATGATCTTTTGATATCCTTGCCGAGCATGTAATACATAATAAATCTATCATACGATTCCGACAGGATGTGGCGCGTGGACCGCTCGTGTTTCAGTTTCTGCTTTTTTCATTTATTTTTTTCATTCGTTCTGTCACTGTTGGAGGTCATTCGGTCAACTACAAGCCAAATGCATAGCCACGCATCGGTCGGTGGGCACACGCCAAACCGCCGGACAGTCGTCGTCAGTCATCTCGTTTTTTATTATTTCTCCATTAAGATGTTGCATTATGACGGAGGCACCCGACGCGGACCATTGCGTGCACGGGACGGGCTGATTCTACTGCGTTTTAGTGTCGTTTTGAGGATTATTTATGGATTGAATCGGGTAAATTTATTAGTTTTCGGATTGTTTCAACAGCATCTCTTAATCGATCAACAATATCTCTTTATTTCTGATTTCTTCTTTCCGATACATCGAGTGGAAATGAGAAATTAAAAGCCAGCTGGGATAACAATATTTCTAAACAGAATTTGCATAAACAACCTTAAAATCATCTCCTAAATCTACTTGTCTACACTTGCGACAAGATGGCGATTTAAGCCATCTCAATCCGAACAAAACCGTACAGATTGTTTGACTTTCCGCCTCGATTGTATCACGTCTGTTGATAAACGGATACCATTACAAATTACAGTTCCATCTATTATTCATTCGATGCTTGCAGTCGCACCGCGCGTCGCAATTCATAACCGTAGCGAACCGATAAAAATGTCTTCAAAGAACCGGCCAGACGCAAAACGATCGCCCTTGAGCGTGCTGTTCGGCGGTAAACGTAGCAAAAAAACAAAAAAAAAAAACACATTGCAACTCACGAACACAATTCTCCACAATCATCACGCTCTCGATGCGATGAGTAATTTATCATCCATAACGGAACACTCGATTCCTCGTCAGCTCGAGCGCCTTTCCGGAACCGCCGAACCATTGTCCACCGATCGAATCCATCCGAAACGATTCCGTCGGCTAATGATCTTTTGATATCCTTGCCGAGCATGTAATACATAATAAATCTATCATACGATTCCGACAGGATGTGGCGCGTGGACCGCTCGTGTTTCAGTTTCTGCTTTTTTCATTTATTTTTTTCATTCGTTCTGTCACTGTTGGAGGTCATTCGGTCAACTACAAGCCAAATGCATAGCCACGCATCGGTCGGTGGGCACACGCCAAACCGCCGGGCAGTCGTCGTCAGTCATCTCGTTTTTTTATTATTTCTCCATTAAGATGTTGCATTATGACGGAGGCACCCGACGCGGACCATTGCGTGCACGGGACGGGCTGAAAGTGCCTGTTTGCTTGCTCGCCCCATCCGAAAAGAGGACGAGTATCCTTCGCTGCTTTTGATGAAACGGAACGGTATCAAATATTACTCCATCATCTTCACCGGGCGTCAGTGTCATTATTGTGGGTGAGGTTTTTTTTCTGCCTTCCTTTTCGAGCGCCTCTTCCCGATAACGATCGATCTCCATCAATCCCGCGATTAGGTGGTGCAATGAGGCCGAGCAATGACTATCGTCGTGATAAATCGGTAGGATTGTATCGTGTCTATGCCTTCAACACAGTTGCCATCGATGGGAATTAAATTTTGATATGAAAATAGAAAGTACTCTGATTTTTTTTTACTCTAGGTCCTGGACAACTGACCCTATACACATGTACCGAATTGATCTTCAAATGTCAAAAATAGTTTTCCAAGTGTCTAGGTGTTGACAACAAATTTCAGCTTTTCTATTGGATTTTGGACTTTTCGATTCCTATAACCGTTGACATTAATATGGGAAATTGTAAATCATTTCGTCGATTTGTGCATGTTCCTTCAATTTTGAAACCCTGTGCATGGTTTTTTTTCTTTTTCAAACATTGGAAAATATGTGAACTAAAACATATTAAAATTTCTACTCCTATTTCTTGAAAGGAATCAAATCTTTAAATGTTATGGCGGTTCAATTTACAGTCGCTATTTTTTGCGACTGGATAGAGTATTGTAATATCTTGTGAAATCTCAATGGTGAACAAGTATTTTCAAGTAAATAAAAAATAAATTAGCTAACAAATACATTCGACTTATAAACAGCAAATCATGCAGGAAGATTGATGGAAGCACAACACATGTTTTTGTATCAAAATTCTTGTGAAAGAAAGCCCAGAAATTTGAGTTTATTTGTCTGAAGCTACGGCCATAAATTTTCTCTTTATTCACTAGAACTGCTACTTAAACTGCTACTGACAACAAAATGAGTAATATAAGTTAAAACAAAACCAAATCAAACATCAAATCAAAAAGTTATGAAAACTTTATCGAATATGTTCGTTTTAATTCACCCGCAGTTCACAACCTTTTGACTTTGCTGTCAAAAGTATGCCGCTGAGAAGCGGTATTACAGCGCATACACACAAAAAAATCAATCCCTGTCACAATCACCGTAAAAACTCCGCAATCCCTTGCTCACAGCCCTGTGCGGTCGCTGCCACTGTGGTTGAAAATTTTTACCGAACCCACAATGCGCGCCCTTTCCGCCTGTCTGACTTTTCGCCGCCTGGCTTGACGTCTCAATCTCACGCTAATTAATTAAACTCGTTTGAAAGTTCCCACGTCATCGTCGTCAGCGCCGTGTCAGTGGCAGGAGTTTACCGAACCCGCCAGGAAGAGGCGCCGAACGGCGAGATAGTGGCGGGAGAGGGTTTGCCTTTTTCGCCTCAAACACCACTAACACTCGATCGCAATTTGCGAACGCGGGTGATGGTAAATATTTTGACATTTCACCATTGTGTTGCGCGGGCTGTCACGCGCGAACGCTGCGGTTGCGAAAGGGGTTCGTCGCCTGCCCGGGGTTCGGTACGAGTAACGCACAACGACAAATTCACCGAACCTAACCTGACATCGAACATCGGATCCATCCATTCGCGGTACGCGGCGAAGCGTAAAGCGCGATTGTTCGCTTGCTCGTCAGAACGCCTCCGGTTCCACGTGCGACAGATAACAATGCCGATTGCGCGAACGCGCCAATATTAGGCTGTTACACATCCTTCGCTGGGGAGTGACTGCGATCCCTTTTTCCTACCACGCATCACTTACACCGCACCGCGCAAAACCAACACACGCGACACAGCATATTAGCTTCCCTCCCAAGCAAGGGGGTGAGTTCTTTTTATCGATACGCCACAAACAAAACGAGCCCTACCAATTGCCACCTAGTGCCACCGTCGGCGCGCGGCTCGTGTGGCGCGTGTTGCGTAATTTTAACGAAAATAGTCCGGCGCCAGGAGCTGGTTGACTAAAAATCTTCACACTTTTCGCGGGCGGTTCTGCACGCTCGAACGACGGCCGTGCGTCGATTGTAATCGGCAGTGGGAAAAGCGCTTTAGGGTCGGAAGACGAATAATGGTCCGGCAGTCCCGTCGGTTGCTGCTGTCATTTTTATCATTCACTCTCGGCGCGTGCTCTATTTATTTGCAGGAAAGCCATTTTTCATCCCGCGTGTGTGGCATCGTTCCGTGTTTTATTGGGCACAGAAGGATGTCCCGATTGACATTAATCTCCGCTGAAGGAGGAGGACGAGTGTATGAAACAATAAAACAAAGCAGACGAAAAAAAAGAGCGGACTCTAATGATCGAGAAACTTCAATAAGGTTTGATTTTAATGAACGTCCCAATTAAAAGGAGCTTCTTTCTTCTGCTGGAGAGGAAAAAGCAGCCCCATAGCAACACTATGATGACTTGATTTCCACTCGGGAAGTCTGGAAGGCTGCGCTCCGAGTGTTTTGCGCTCAAGTATCCTTCACTAGAACCCAGTGGGACGAAGAAAAGTCAAACCTGAAACGAAATACCACGCCACTTCGGAGTCACAACAAGGGCGCTACCATATTTCAAGTGCAGCGACACAACTTACAGATCGTTCCTTGTCTCCCGAAGACGCTCCGGGTGCAATAGTTTGCGCGCAGACGTTTCTTCCGCTTGAAACTGAGTCGTTTTTATCGCTGAAGCGCGCTGCACGAGGCAACGGGCCCGGACCCATCAACGGCATTCATCCGGAACGATTTATTCTATGTGAATTATTTTCATTTAGTCATGGTGACATCGCCAACAAGACTATTCCGGTGGCCATTCAAACAAACAAACGGGGCTCGCACAAACACAGCGAAAAAAAACGCAAATCCTGCCCGGAACGAAAGTGAGCGTGACTTTATCTTGATACAATTGTACTTGAAACGTGAGCACAGGCGCGATTTATATAGATTTTTTTGCTTTCGGTGTGTGCCAAACTCACCAACGTCACCGTCACGAAGGGCTATCATTTATCCGTCCGCCACTTCGCGATGATGCAGTACAATTTTCGCGCCACACGACTCCTTGCGTCCTTATGGCCCGTGTGCCCGTGTGCCCATGGAGCCGTTTTGCCGGATGTAGTGCGGATGTTTATCTTCAGTTTTACGCGAATTCACCGTGGCCCACCGTGGGCGTTCGTTTTCCCTCCGGGTTGATAAATGGAACGGCCGACCGGGATTCGTCCGGGGCCCGCGAGTTCCCGGCGGTGGGGGAGAAATCGCGATTTAATCGTGTGAAAATTGTAATCTTTCACGAGCTGGATAAACATTTGCTCGGTCGCTATTGCAGACGGCGGTTGTTGTTTTGTTATTTTCCGCCACGCTGCGTTCGCTGACGGATGAGCACATACTGCGACATCACGCTTCTTTTTTTTGTTTTGGTGCCAGAAGGTTCGAACGATCGGTTTAGGCACAATTTTCTCTTATTTTCCCAAAAGTGAACTTATCTGCACTGGTCAACCGGCAGCCACAGGTCACCGGGCCGGGTCGCTGTGGGAGGTAATCGAAGGCGAAAAACCCCTTTTTATTGCATCCTTTGCTACGCTTTATTGACATTAGCTTGATCGATGGAGCGAATTAGAAGGTACACACGGGACCGGAACGGTTCTCCCTAACCCCTTCCCGCAAACGCACGTGGGCACGCGGTAAAAAGGGATTTAATTTAAAATCATCCGTTACGGCTATGCCACCCGGGGGTCAGAAGGATCAGAGAAGGGTTTCGATATCCCAATTTCCCAATCGATGGGAACTGGAATTTGCCGGGAGTATATTTTTCAGCACTATTTTCGGCAATGGTTGAGAATTTTACAAGGATGTGGGTTCCAAAAAAAATACAATGTGTCTAAAATGTTTTGAAACATTTTCATTCAATATAATGTAACACATTTTACTCATCTCTGTAGGAGTGTATCCAGTTATATTCG
This sequence comes from Anopheles cracens, assembly GCA_002091845.1. Lineage (NCBI taxonomy): Eukaryota > Metazoa > Arthropoda > Insecta > Diptera > Culicidae > Anopheles > Anopheles cracens. Next base: position 23,622 of record KZ068252.1, on the reverse strand, counting down.
TCTCTAGTGGTAAAGACTCAATCGTAAACATTTTCAAATACTAGAAACCTCTTTCTCTTGGGAGTGATCTTTTGTATTAGATAAAAATGGGCAAACAATCACCTTCCATGAAATTTGAAATCAACTTTCTACCTTTCAATTTTCTTTAGCTAGTACCGATGAAGCTATTCATCCTTGGAAATAAATAACACCCCATATTCATCAATTTAAACTTACTTTATACATATATTAGTTGGAAGCGAAAATAATCTCAAAATATTGTCATAAAAACAAAAAAAAACAAGAGACTTAGATGCAGTATTAATGTTTGAAAAAAGATAACGAAAATGATCAAGTGAGGTGGAAATAAGCACGGAAATAAGTATAAATAGGTTAGGTAAAATATAATCAAATTTTAGATTATAATTTTGAACTAATCGATTCTAATTCTTATTATTCTATATTACTCTAAATGTGTTTATTATATTACTTTATTTAAAAACTGTTTAAAAAATAAACCAATATAACGCCAAGCGAATTTGAATGTCATATAGAACTGTCACATGCTGAAAGTTGGATCTATTAAGGTTCCCCTAAATGTTCGTAAATGTTTAAATTAATCATAGATCATTGGAAAAATATGACCCACAGTAAGCAAGCACCTGCGTTATAGTTAAATTTAACATGATCACTTTGAAAATTCACAATATTGTATATATTTGAACCTTTTGATAAGCAACGTAACTATTAAAGACATTTTGATTCGGTCAATCAGCTTATTTATTTTGAACGAGTCTCTCTTTTTTACATGCATACCAGTAACTCGCCTTCAGCAGACTGGATAGATTACCAAAGCATCCGAATTATGATATCACGAACGCCACTTTTTATTGCTTTCCCCATCCCCGTGGCATCCCGTGGAGCGAATGGCCACGTGTGAAGCCACTACAACCGACACACCCAACAAAAGGGCCACCCGACGGGAAGGAAAGTACTTCCGCTACATCTTTAGTAAAAGTCACTTTTCCAATATCCAGATACAACAAAAAAACACACACACCGAGTAGCGCTGCTTGGGATGATCTGACTTTTTTCTAACCTCATCCCTCGGTTTTATCCCTGCTTTTTTTTGGTCGTTATGAGTCGTTCGGAAAAAAGTAGTTCTGCCGGGCCTAAAGCAAATAAAACCGACCAGCGGGGTCATCGGTTATGAGTGTATGAACCCATCAACCCCTGTTTATTATGTTCATTTATCTGTTTATGCGTTCCACACACACACACAAACACACTCACAGACGTACACCAAGCAAAAAAGGACCTTTATCCCATTCCGCCGCCTAATGGTCGACGAGTTCCGAGTTCACATCCTTTTTTGCCTTTTTCCGGATACATATTTCCTTTTTTAAAATACATGTTCCCTCACTTCTCTCTCTCTCTCTCTCGACCAGTCTCCACTGCCGTTTTTCACTTTCCATTTTACGCATTTACGGGAACAACGTAACAGTTTAAAAACACATTCCATCTTCCACATCGCAAAAGGTCCTCCTCTCTGGGGTATTGTTACGCAAACTGTTTCTTTTTCGGGGTGAAGCGAACCCCTCGCTGTGTGCGTGCGCATTTTTGCCTACATATCGAGACCGCACTTTGCGTGCAGTAGGGATGCTGGCCACATCAAATTAGTCAAATTGAAATATTTCAATAAAATTCTCTGATTAACTATTTAATTTGATTGCCAGCGTTCCCGCATACAGCTGGCGTGAAACCACACGAATCGACCGAACGCCGTAGGAGGCTTTGGAAAGTCTGTGACATTTCTTTTGTCAGCCCAATTAATAAGGAGTTAAATCAAGAAGTAAAATCTGACTTATCTCATGATGTATTCGTTTGTGGCTGTTTCAAAAAATACAAAAATGCGATCATGAAACATTTCTTCCCTCAAACATCTCTAACTTCGTCGAAAACTCCAAAACAATATTGATCGTTGTCTCCGATAGATAAACGTTAAACGCTCGTAACGCTTTTTGTGACCGCTCGCAACGAGGTAGTGATGGGAAAAATCAAATCCCTTAAAGGCAAACATATTTCCGCAAATAGAAGACACATTTCCTAAAGTGCGTCTGCTGCAAAAGCATTGGCGACAAAGGAAAAAAAAATCAAAACACACACACACACACATCAACCGAGAAGCAACAGCATCGTGGCTTCTGTCAAATAGTGGCCCCCAAAACAAAGCAAGGACGAAATCGGTGAAAGACAAGTGGGCGAAAAAAATCAGCCAAAACTGCACAATTTGCATAATTTCTTAACGCACGACTGGCGCAATTCTGTCACCATGATCCGTACCCTCGCGCTCCGCCTCTTCAACAACCGGCACCGCTAGAGTAACGATAGCAACAACAAAAAAACCGTCACCTGCTGCTTTGAGCTTATTTTTGAGTCGACGACAAAGCGAACCAACGGACGGAAAAAAGCAATAAATCTGTTCCCAAACCGTCCGCGGTCGGCGTGGTCTTGGCCCCGGATGTTTGGTCCACTCGGTGCGACCGTCGTCCGCCCGGCCGGTCAACCTTCCGGGGTTGACGTAGAAGGCGGTGGGCGAAAAACCCACCCGAACCGCGTCACCGTTCGTCTGGCAAGACAGACTGATCCGCGCGGCCGAGCGTTTGCGGGGCAATATTTAAAGAGAGCCGTAGGAAACAAAATGGTTTTTTTTGTCTTTCTTTACGCCCCCGGCTTTTCAACAAAATCAATGCATTATTAGCATATTTAATTGAAATAACCAAATCCAAGACACTTTAAGGGACGAAATGAAAAATCGTGCAAACAGCGAAAGTCAACCGACGAAGCCGCGAGCCTCTCTTGTTTCGACCTAACCGTCTCCCACCCCCGGGAAGAAAAGGACGATCGGTGGTTGTTTATCCAACGCGTTGGAAAAGGGCTGTGATGCTCGGAAGTGCGCGGTACGGCCGAAAATGGTGACCGAAAACCTTTCAATCAAGCGTACAAATCGCTGACAAAGCGAACCTTCACCGAACGAACAAGTGGAGCTCTATTCAAATCCGTTCAGCGGAACGTGGTCTGTGGTCTGGTGCGGAACAGTATGAAATGAGTCTTATGGAGACGAAAGCGGAATCTCATCCGGTTCGCTCGGCGGCTGGCAAGGACGATCAGTAATTTTCGGGCGCGCATCTCAAATGATGGTCGTATTTTAATTTTCATATTTGTGTCTTTGTCCTCGGACTTCGGTCTGCCGACGTTGAATGCCATGAAATTTGGTCATAGTTAAAAATCTAAACGGAATGTTTTCGAATGCAATTAAGCTGAATTTGCTCATGTTGAGGCTTTCGAAATAATGTAGAAAAATCTGTCGTTTCAACTTTTCTTCATTTTTGAAAGACATACAATCTCTAGGATCTTCATTAAAGTATAAAAATAAAAGAAGAAGAATATTTTTTACATTTAAAACATTTCATAGATCTGCTATACATAACATAATATAACAAAACAAGTTTCCAAGCCATCATTCATTCATCCTCTCTCAACATTTGCTAGGGTCCAAAATATGACTCTCTAAACTCATAGTACTTCATGGTTAACCTCAAAGCTCGAAAATATAATGTTTTTAAACTATCATTTAATACACCTGTGAGGCATATATTTTTAGCAACTATAGTACCAAGAATATATATATAATGTTAAAACAATTTATTACGAATTCTGTTGACTACTTATAGGAATTCTGTTTTGAAAACAGTCCTAAGTAACCTTTACTCATTTTTCTTATTTCAAAGGTGTTTGTATCTGCATGTTTCTTTGTGTTCTTTATTATTTCTTCGTTTATTCTTGCAAAATTGTTTTTTCTAACTAGAGGCATCGTTTAACGACTTTACAATCCAGAAAAGATATAATAAACTTATAATTACATGATGTCTTTAATAAAATATATGAAATAACAATAAATTAAATCAATATTGCTGTAAATTTTGAACAGAATGATTAAACAACGAAATAGAAACAATGTAAAACTCCATACAATCCTTGAAACCCACTCTCTGTTTCCTATTCTTCTATCTAGTTAAACTAAGTGTAAAAATCGCCTATGCAAGTTGCCTCCAGAGAACAAAAAATCTTTAGCTACACAAAACCTGCACAGATTATTATCAATTTTCCGCCAATTTAAAACTCTGAATATGTCTCGTCAGAACAGCGCCCGAAAGGTACCGACAGAGTCCGCCGTCCATCGGCAAACGTACTAGAGGCTGCCCAGGCGGATACGGTTCCCTTCTTCTTTTTTTTTGCTATATTTTTCTCTATACGATTTACATATTATTGAACTCGCGCGAAGATGACACACACCGTGCCGGCTTGGGCGGGTTTCGCTTGGGCGGGTTGCGTGTGCCTTTGAACGCCTTGCGCCTTGCGAGGAAAAACAACACACACGCGGAAGCTGCAGAAAGAGATCAAACGAGATGTGGTGTGCCGTGGTGTCGGTACACTAAAGAAAAGAAAATAACGGTTCGAGCCGTTTGAAGATGTTCTCGTGCAGAACGCCGCGGCTTTTCGGGGTTTGTAGTTTGCGCTGTAGAACGAAGCACGCGAGCTTTGGGATCTGTTGACAGCACTAGTTATTAGTTTGATCAAGAGCAACGGACGAGACGATCTAGAAAAAGAAACTCTCACAATGCAAGAAAATATGCCTTCAATTCCTAATCATTATAGTTTCATTCTAATGAAAAGGCTATACGTTTAATGTAATTAAAACTTTAAAACCATCTCAACTAGAAATTGAAATGACAAATGTTCGACTTGACACGTTTTCGTGTGGAAAATATAGCAAACTTGTTATGGTTTAGAGTATTTTTTATCATTTGAACCATTTTTGCAAACCATCACTTGGTGGGTATGTTTTAGAATAGTTGATGTATCAATAGAAACTCGCTCTGAAGTTATTTATTCTACAACTGATATCAAGAAATAGCTTTATATCTTGAATATCTTGATATGTCCGTATTAAGCTAATCGAGTTTAATAGCCTTATTTTACAATTATAGCCTATTACAGATGTATTTATATCTATTCAATGAGACCAGAGTTTTTTTGTATACTTTACTTCGAAACCAATCGTTTGTCAACAAAGTTATTACTTGATAAATACATAGCTTCTACTACTACTACTGTATTGTATTTATAAGTTTAGCCACAATTCTTTCAATACCCTTCGAAGGTTCTGTGCGTTGCATTGTTGTAATATAAAGTTTTTGTTGTATTTCTTGAGCTACTAATATGAACTAATAAAATAGATTTTTTATCTAAAACAGTTGTGGAATTTGATAGTTTTTTTGTGAAATTGATGATATTTCAAATGATCTATAGTGTTTTTATTTCAAGTTTTAAATCTTTTCCATATTTGCATATTACTTTATTTCTCAATGTTTCTAATCTCAACCAGGAATCTAAAAGTTACGACTACAACGGCTAAACAAGCACATGGATTAAAAAGTGGTTAACTCATACATAAGTGTCACTGCAACATTTCATGAAAGAAGTCACAAATTGTGATGTAGTATTGACTTGTGTTTTAGCATTCTTGAAAATAAACCAGCCGTACAAAAATTCACCATCAACATCAACTAGTTTTTCATCCATTTTCCATGCTTTAAGCTAACCACAGCATTAGTTTTTTTTTCGAAAACCCTAAAGCTACCCTCTTTTGGACTCATCCTCTTTATTATCAGCCCGTCCTAATGATGCACACATTTTAGCTACATTCCATTAACATAAGACCCCATCCATCTCCGTTCCCGTTCACTACGATGTTGATCTTGCTGTTGTGCGCAACATTTTTTGTTCTAACGAACTCAAATAGCACACTGCTGGACGACCAGGTTTGCGCCACCGCTCCTGGCAGTGTCTTGCAGCGGCAGGTTTGTGTGTTTTAACCCGCCTAGATCGTCGGCGAGGATGAAAGGAAGAAGCACATTAATTTATTCCAGATGTACGGACCCGTCCATGTCGGTGTACCGAAAGGTGCTGCACTTAAACGCTGTTAGAGACGGTTTCTTTTTTGCTACTACACGTGTGCTTCTTGTGAGGTGTTTGGGAGTAGTCACTTGTGTATTGTACCCATGCGAAAAAGCTAGGAAAAATTGAAGTTTTTCAACGGTCTGCCACTTGCAATGCTTTCTTTCAAAAAAAAATGTGTAAGAAAACGAATAACTAGTAAGACTATTTCGTGCTGGCAATAAGGAGCCCTCAGTTATACAGTTGAAAATGCTTTAAGAATCCTCCAAATACTACTCTAAATCAAAGAAAACTTTTCACTTTAATGATATCTCTCTTGGATCATTCTCTACTTCTTCTAAACCTCTTTCTACAAAACAACAAGGACATAGCGAATGGATGCATGCATAAAACGTCTACTAATATTTATTTCCTACATACGTTTTGTGATACCGACAGGAAACCGGAATATACTTCCTGCATGACTCTATTCAAAACAGTCGCCTCTGTTCCCTCCCGAACGGAACCTGTGAAGTCAGCTAATGACTTTAGCATCATGTCAGCTCCCATTAGCACGCCTCACATCCCTTTCCCGAGCGCCCTCTCTCCGTGGATCCGGTATGTAGTAGCATTATCTCGATTTTTTGCTTCCTATCCCCCCCACGACGATGTTTCTGGTTTAATTTTAATTATTCCTCGATGCTCATTTGCAAATCCCTTACGGCTCGGGGACAGGACCGTAACGTCCCTTTCGGGTCGGTCGCTACCTGTCCGTCTGATGGTGTGGTTTACTAAAAGGTCAGGAAATCACCGTCCGGCGGTTGTCGGCGGGCCTGCACCACGCGAGAATCCGGGTGCTGTTTATTTATTGCATACTGCACAAGAAGGTGGCCGGAAATGTTCGGAGCTCCAAAACAACCATCGTGATAGTATCGCGATAGCGATGTTGTGCCGATTAGTGTTGGCGAAATTTGTTGCTCATTTGTTTGCCGGACGTTTGCTCGTTGCGTAGTTTATCTTGCACGAATTAATTCAAAGTATGGCGCGAGTAAACGAAAGACCGTCTCCTGCATATCAAGATTGATATGACGGGAAGGCTATTTCCAAACATATTTGAACGAATGACACTTTTTAGAATTAAAACTTAACGACTTCTTCTCAAAACTATGTACACCAAGCAGTTTGTCCCTCTCTTCGAGTCTAAAAATACTTCTTATATGCCAGTAGGACGTCCCCACCCGCTTCGAAGTGACCGCTGGCCGCGAGCTGAAACGGGTCTTAAAATAAACCAGATTGCACGTTCGAGCCGGTGCCGGCGGACATTCATGCCGCGCGTGACATTTATCGGTAATCGGTGAGCGCCTTTCACTGCATTGCAACCAAGGCGCGGTCAAGGTAAGCTCAGTTCGAAACTGAAGCAAAGGTAACAGCGATCTCACAACCAA
>KZ068252.1:0-16188 GCA_002091845.1 Anopheles cracens | reverse complement strand
TCCTTTTTATTGTAGGAGCTTCCTTTGAAGTAATGCAAAATACCTAAAACAATATTATAATCTCAGTTAAATTCCAACTTTCATTCAACGTCCAGCATTTATCGTTACCAGCACAGGAGTCATGCAGTATTCAATAAACTGTTGGATATGATCAAAATTGCAGTCAGTATTTTGAATTTAAAATTACAAACCTGTGACGTAGCTTGCTGACCAACTGCTAGAAATAAGAGCAATGAGCAGTTCCAATCTCTAGCATTATAAGTATATGTATGTCTAGATATCTTTATACCCTGTTTCAGTCTTACTATGATATTATAAGTGACAAGATAAGATTAAATTGGCACATAATTCACAAAATTTTGGGACATTAAACATACAAAGAAACTTGCACTTGAATCGCAACATCTCTATTCACCACGGCGCACAATTTTCCACCACAAAGAAACCGTTGAACATGGCTCCGTGCAGCATGGAAGAAAAACAAATATTTTCCTATGATTATCATGGCCGCGCCATCATCATCGCTCGTCACGCAAAACCCACCCAAACGGGCCGGGAGTCGGTGCGGATAAACATCAAAACCAAAACCCTCATCGGCAACATCTTTCACCGTTCCAGACCAACGGCACGCCATAACGATTCCGGCAGCCAAAAGATCATTTGGTGCCATCGAACGGTTGGTGCTGGGCCGGGGCAAGAAAAATAGACAGTGACACTAACAAACTTCTTCTTGCTCGTCTCCACTTTCGGCCGGGCATCTCAACGCCTCTCAAGACGCGCATCCTTATCCCAAAACCCATAGAGCCGAGAGTCCGAGTGTAAGGCGCTCTGTCTGTCAGTGATGGGAACCGATAAAAAAGTCCTTGTTGCGGTTTTTTTCACAAGAAGCGGTCTCTTTCTCCAGCGCACCTTGGGTTCGTTTTTTGGATGTTTCTTTTTTGTGTTTCTGTGTGTGTGTCGAGGAGACACCACAGCGGGGCAACATCAATTTACGCCACAAACGATTTATCTCCCACCGGGATATGAGAGGCGAGTAGCAGGCGCACAAAAAAAAGCGCACAGAAGCATGATACACCATAACGTTCGTGCCCTCGTCTGCAAGCGCGCCGTCGAATCTGGTCTTGATCTCGCGCTCCGTAAAGATGTCCGTCGACAAACACCATATCAACCTCGTCATCTCCAGCGTAATCCTCGCGATATCTGCACGCCCTTCACACAGGCCACTGCTCGCCCGCCAACCACTTGCGGTGATGAGAGATGAACTTTGATTTATTTTCCATTGACCACCAACGCGCCATTACTGTCATAAAAATACAATTTTCCGAGTCTGCGAGACACGCACCAAGGGGAAAAACAACGACGACGACGACGGCTTATGATGTGTCAATGACTTTGACTTGCTTACTGGAACTTTGCACGGGACAGGGGATCACCTTCGAAGATCAAAACCGCAGAACTTTCGATGTTGGGAAACTCAGACATGCCCCAGCGATGCTCCGGACGATGCTGCCGTGCGCTGCGAGCAGTAATAGGATGAGACATGTTTTAAGCTGGAAGCAACCGACGCCTCTACGCCCATTGGATTGGAAACATAAAAATCATTCTCCCGGACAACGGCAGGGGCGTTGTCAGATGTGTCATCTTCTTTTATTGACACCATATATAATCGGTCATGTTCGGTTCGGTTGGCAAAACGCTCATGGGACGAACGAAATCCTGCGCCTGAGCCTGCCTGCCGCGGGAAATCGTCGTACGGTTCATTAAACTTTTGTCATGTAAACTGTCGCTTGCAAACGAAGACGGACGCTTGGAGTGGAGTGATTTGAAGGAGTGATGATTTGAGCTACAATAACAAGCAACTCGTGCCCAGCACGATCGATTAAACTGCTGGTTGGTCGATTTTCCATGTGATTTACGCTGTGGGACAAGTATGGGAAAAGTATAGAGGTACGCAATAGAAAATAAACAATAATTGTTTGTTAACATAAATTTATCCCGTTTTATATATTTTTATTTTAATTCCTAACGTTTAAAAAAAACCTATCCCTATCGATGCTGGCTTTTATATAAGTAAACCAGATTTTAGATTCATTTACGAGAAGAGTCTCAAAAATAGATCTAAATGAGCAATTTAGTTCAGGTTTTATTAAAATCATACACAATTACAATTAACAGTATTGTGTTTTTCATTATTTTTATCTATTTTATTACTGGAGATGAAAATAATGTCATTTTAAAAAGCCTTACCACCTTAAGCATAGCAGACGAAACTGTATCTAAATTGTATGTAGAATTTGTTTGTAGATAGATTTCTGATTTTTTTTTAAATTTAATTCCTAAAGTTAAAAAAAATCTAAAACATTGGAGTTTTTCTCTATATGTACTATGCTTAAACAATTTGTCAGTCTCTAAGCCATACATTACATCAAAAATAACATCCTTATCCTTATCCGTTTTCCAATATTTTAAAATTTGCCTAAAATTAGCGCAAACATTTCTTAGAAACTAAGCATTCCTAGAAACCGAATTGTATCCCCAATTATGCCATAATTCATATCCAACACTCTCGTTTCTCATCAATACCTTTCTCTGCCGCCAACAATTCACCCATGATCTGCCGATAGTCCCGAAAACCCCGATAGCATAAAACATTTCACGCCCAACTGACGACCGTGCACAAACACAAACATCGCTCTGACGAAATGGCACTCGGCGCTTCGCTGGGAAAACCCATCGACTGCTCAAAATCCCATCGCGCCGAACCCAAGCATTACGGGTGCGTGCATACGCGGTGATACGCAAATTTGCCAACCCAACCGCCACGGCACGGCGGCAACATAAACGCGCCGAATCATTTACGCACCGCTTAGGATCGCGCGTTTCGTTATTCAAAAGCGATCGCAACTATCGGGTGCGTCCGTGGGAAAACGGACGGAAAATTCGCAGCAAAACACACATTTTGCACAGCTCACCGGGCAGGTTGTAAGCCGATCCCGGTGTCGACTTTTTCCGAACCCACCACCCCCCTCGGGGCGGCCACTCGAGCGGGAAATAAAAACATATACATTTTCCACATCATAATTCAAATCAATCTTGAATCGGTGTTCGGTCGCAAATGGGCAAACATTACCGACCATAGCAGCAATCACTCAAGCCCGCCGTATGCCGTATGTTTGTGTGTGGCTGTGTTTGTATGCCCGATTGATATTAGCAATTCATTCGATGCGAAATGCTAAAGAAACAACATTAGAATTTTGTGCCCCGCGTACACTCGAGCACTTTTACACCGAGAGGAGTTTGAGCATGGATTGAACGGATGACGACGACGACGACGGCCGATGGCGGATAATCAAAACGGATGCCTCCGGTTGTAATTATTTCGACTTGATTAAGCGTAACATTTCGTTACAATCCAAATTTGTGGTTTCACCCCACCCAACGGTAAAACCCTCAAACTCTTTCGGGGGATTGAGAGTGAAAAATGTGCGCCCTCAGCGCCTACTGCGGGATCTTTTTATTCCGTCGGTGATGAGCGTATGTGCCACAGCCTGCTGAGTGAACTTCAGCTCCACGGAATGCGCTTGTGGTTGGGGTTTTCAGTTTTAGAATGATCCATATCGTATGCGGATTCTCGTGGGAAATGTTATTTGATATTATATTTAGCTGATATCGTTAGTGAAGTTTTCAGATCCGTACAGTTTTTTTTTTTGCTAAAAATTGATTGATTCTCAATCTTACTGCTACATTTCACCACATTAAAACTTAAAAAAAAAAACTAAAAAAAACTAAAAGAGCCAAACAAAATGTATTGCATCAGGCGAAAAGGAGAATAAGTTTATCCAAACTTAATGCATAAATAACGTCAAAAAAGTCACATTTCTAGTACATTGAGCACAAACAGTTTCATGTTCAGCATACATTTTAAAACAAACCATAGTTACACATACATCAATGTAAACCCCCAAAACGTCTTATGGACAACGATTATCTTAGTGTAATTCAAATTCCTAAAACCACAATCATGATCTTAAACAGCAATAATAGCTGCCGAATATATACTAAACGACTACCCTAATGTAAAGAGGTCTGCAAATTACATATTAAAAGCAAATAATCCATAAACCTTTTTGGTAAATATCCCAACAAAATTAGTTAATTCTTTAAAAGATAACGCTGTAAGAAAGACGGAGACGCTTTATTGCATTTAGAACACGAAAACGAAAAAATGAAACGAATTATTAAGAATTATATGATGAATACCCACAACTTCATATATTGGCTTACTCATTCTCGATGTACAGTGAATAGATCGAAACAATATAACGGAATAGATCGGTACGAGCAATGGTTTGATAGTAAAGTAACATACTATTCGTTAGATTACTTATAGGAATTACTCAAGTTTACAACAACAACAAAAACAATCAAAATAATTTGCAGATAGGTAAAACTGTTTATCTGGATCTCGAACAAGTGAGAAGATTCCGATCTTGCTACATTTATTTCTTAGTGAGAACACAGTGAAAATGGTTCATTTATAATACTCTTTCATTAGACAGCTGTCCATTTTTCATGCTTGGAATCTCCGTTTGCACTACTCATTTATAGTACCATTTCGACATTCATGTAACACGATACAATGATCTAGAACGTACAATGTTTTCGCTATCGATACTCTCACCAGTAACAAACCACAGCTAGTAGAGCAGCCTGTTAAAACCCCAGCTCGACGTTCTAATTCCACCCGTCAGCGAGCGGTCCGGCATCGTTTCGTCTCTAAGCTATTGCAACGGTCTTCCGAATCGGTAATGAGCACCGCGCGCTTTGCCAGGGGTATTAATTTAATTTCGACTTTTCGTCGCCCAGGGTAACGGCCACGGTCTCCTGCGGTTTGATGACTTGTATCGATCGCTCGGATCGGTTGGGGTTCTCATTTGCATGGGTCAGTTTGGAAAACATTCATTACACTTTGAGATAGCGGCATCTTTAAGAGAGCAGCTAAACTGAGGGTGTGTAAAGCTACGCCGGTTGGAATATCTTAAACTGTCAGCTCGATAGACAAATAAACAACACTGATAAAATCGACGCCCTAAAACCACAATCATGATCTTAAACAGCAATAATAGCTGCCGAATATATACTAAACGACTACCCTAATGTAAAGAGGTCTACAAATTACATATTAAAAGCAAATAATCCATAGACCGTTTTGGTAAATATCCCAACAAAATTAATTGAATCTTTAAAAGAAAACGCTGTAAGAAAGACGGAGACGCTATATTGCATTTAGAACACGAAAACGAAAAAACGAAACGAATTATTAAGAATTATATGATGAAAACCCACAACTTCATATATTGGCTTACTCATTCTCGAATAGATCTTCATTCTCATTCTCGAATAGATCGGTACGAGCAATGGTTTGATAGTAAAGTAACATACTATTCGTGAGATTACTTATAGTAATTACTCAAGTTTACAACAACAACAAAAACAATCAAAATAATTTGCAGATAGGTAAAACTGTTTATCTGGATCTCGAACAAAAAAAAAAAACCTAAAGCGATATTCTTCACCCAACCAGAGCCTCCTTTGGTTCCCTTTTTTTTGGAAATGGTCCAAGAGGAAAACAAACCAACGGAATGAAATAGACACAGTCACATAAAATAAACGCAAACATTCCCAGCGTTCGGCGTTTTCCAACGATCACCCGCTCGCTGTGGAGGAGTTGGATGGGTCACGGTGGTTACGCCTGACCAGATCCGGTTGTCCGGTTTGTTCCGGCACCGAAAACCGACCACAGGGGCCAGCCAGGGCCAGGATTCCTAATGGGATGGAAATAAAAGAGTGCTAGGAAATAATAAAATTCCCAGGACTCCCGTTCACCCACCCAGGGTTCGCTCTTCTTCGGAGGCTCCTTTGGAGTCCAATCAACCGCGACCGAGGCGCGCGTGTGTGTGTGGGGGTGGGATCGAAAGGATAACAGAAGAAAGGAAGACCTTCTCATAACTGCGCCAGAAGCCGGCACGGAGTGGTCCGAGTGGTCAAGCGGGGAAGGTTTTAGGAAGAAACGGAAAAACAGGACTTTTGCAAACATAAACACACATACCATAACCACACACACAAATACCCCCCACCCACGGTGGATGGTCCCCTGGATGGCCATTGGTTTCGCTGTTTGTGGACCACACCCCATTTTTCCGGCGGATGCGAAAAACCCGGTGAAGAAAAGCGATCCATGCAAGTACAGGAGCGCGCGCTCTCGCTCTCTCTCTCGCTGTCTAGCTTGCTCTATCTGTTCCACTCACATCCTTGCCGGTGCTATGGGCACAACATCCTTTGCCGATCGTTCTGGCGCTAGTGGCCATAAATTTTCCCATTTTCATCACGCACATTATTTCCGCACAACTATCAGCCGGCGCGACGTGTGCAGGTCCGAGAGGATAAAAAAAAGAAAGCTTACGCCGAGTGGGCGAGTTCTTGCAGCTGCTGGCAACCGCTGTTTCATCTTCTTACAGCGTTTCTTGCCTCGGACTGAAGATCCCGGACTTGGTTCGCCCTCGGAGTAGAGGCGCCGTTGCTTCGCCGGCCAACACGACGATGACAATCGGTCGGTTCGGGTTTAATCTACGAAAAAGGTAATCAACTACAGTGCGGTGCAGCGGCAAATAAATGGGTTCCTCCCTTCCATCCATCCGCGGCTTGTTTATTGGGGACTGTTTCACATAAAAACAATGGCTGTCTGCGGAAAGAAAAGCAATTGCGTCACCGCTTGGAAGGACATTAGAGCCACCTCTGCAGCGCTGCAGGCAAGGTAGGTAAAAGAAAGGCTTAAGATTTGTGTTGTGTTTTGTTTTTTTTGCGCTCTTTAAAAAAAAACATAAAATAAACCAACCACCCTCGAAGACGGAAATCATCACTCAGCGGGTGATCGGTCAGTGGAAATGAGACGCCCGGTGGTTATTTTTCTACCATACTCCTGCAGTCCTGTGAAAATCCCGAGAAGACAGGGCCGTGTTCTGAACAAAAAAAAAATAGGGAAAACAATCCTGCCGAGTGATTCCGATCCACTTGACAAAGCCTCCTCTAACAGGCTGTGGTGGCCCCTCAAGGGAGAAGATTTATCTCCACCGCCAACTAGCAAAAGTGTGGGAAATTTATGTCCCACCGTATACGATCGGTTCCGTTGCGCTGCGGGAAGATTTATTTTTTTCGCCACCCCCGAAACCGGCCACCGGGATGAGCTAAAAACTAGCTCCCAACAACGTCAACATCAACAACAACCGCCAGGGAAGAATGATATCCCGGGTTTTATGTGGCCAGTCGGTCGGATCATTTAGATGCGAATGCCCGTAACCCACGCTCCACACGCGGGATGAAAAGAAACAAACTTGCTGGTGGAGTTTATTTAACAACCCCACTCGTCCACGAAGATTAAAACCCCCCCATACGGTCGCCATTTTCCCGGGGATGCCTTTTTGTGTTGCACGGTCTCCTGCGGTTTGATGACTTGTATCGATCGCTCGGATCGGTTGGGGTTCTCATTTGCATGGGTCAGTTTGGAAAACTTTCATTACACTTTGAGATAGCGGCATCTTTAAGAGAGCAGCTAAACTGGGGGTGTGTAAAGCTACGCCGGTTGGAATATCTTAAACTGTCAGCTCGATAGACAAATAAACAACACTGATAAAATCGACGCTCCCACCGAATGTCACCGGTAATCACTGGTTCGTCGAACGTAAATCATCCTGCCGCACTCACGCGCTATCGCCCCCTGAAAGCCCCATCCGTCCATCCTTCGGGGCAGGATAATTGGCTAATCCTCCTCCGACGAGCCCGAGGGGTCAGCTACACCCGGCCGTTTGTTTCTCGCGTACAGCCATTGTTTCGTATTTACGATCGAAAACTATTTATTATTCATTTATTAGTGGGTTAACTTCCACACGGGACACACTCCACTTCCTGCTCGATGAGGGTGCGTTTGTGTGCGTTTGTGTGCGGGTGTGTGTTTATTTTTCTCACACCTTGCCGGGAAACGGATCGGAAGGACCAACAGCAGCGCCAGCAAACCACTTCCTTAAGAAAGTGGAGAAAGTTTTCGGTGTGTTTGGTGTTTTTTTCCTAGTCATTTCTAGGCTTTCGGTTTAAGAGATTGCTGGAGAGTATAAATAAATTATGCTAATTTAATTACTCTATTTCGTTTGCCCTTTTTTGGAAGAACACCCGTGTAAACTTTTTATCGTTTGTTGGGCTTATCCAAATTATGCAGTTGGACTACCAATAACTCTTTACAACACATTTCCTCTAGCATATTTCGTAACTCGCATATTCAAGCTTTCGAATGTCCCGATTTGTAATGTTCGTAATGTATAAGACGAAATTAAATCTTCAAGATATTGAGAACCTTTTGAAGGCCAAAATTAATTGAAAACAATCAGCCTTTTTGCAGTATTTTCCATCCATTTCTGAACAGTTCCCAGAGTTGCACGAACTCGTTTCTGCCAATCTTGACACAGTCCCACTCATTCTTGAAGTGGTTCAAAGAGCGAGCTCGAACAAGTCGATACTAGTGGAAGTATTCAATCTGGCATGTTAAACAGAGTATGGATGCCGTGTGTGGGAAATGGTATTTCATCGATGTATGGAAGGATCTCATGATTAAGTGGAACGAATTCATGTAACTCTGGGATCTGTTCAAGAATGGATGAAAAATGCTGTAATAATATATGATCTTAGTAACAATTTTTGTAATACCTAATATTAAGGATTATGGGGCAATTTCGCCAGATCGTAAGTAAAAAGATTAAATCATATTGAGTAGTATGTTTGTATAACATTTGGACAATCTTTTTTTACCAACACTTTTTTAAAAATGTTGGCTAAATTGTGAAATCTTCCTACAAAGAACACATTAAATTTGCTCGGCCATAGTTTAATCTCTGTATAAGAGATCTTGTTTGAAACGTTTTACTCGTTCAAGTGGGTAGATCAAAGATCCATTTCTCTTCTCTCTGTCTCTCTCACTCTCTCTAAGTCTCTCTCTTTTTCTCTTTTTCTTTCTCTCTTCACAGCAGCTTCTGCATCCGTCTGCACCAGTGCCACCGAACTAAACGTAAAGTTCGCACCGCTAAAACAACCTTCGAACGTGACCGGGTCATTTCATTACCGGCCTCCCACCCCAAAAAAACCCACCGAATGTCACCGGTAATCACTGGTTCGTCGAACGTAAATCATCCTGCCGCACTCACGCGCTATCGCCCCCTGAAAGTTGTTTATTTTTCTGCACGAGACTGACTAACGATTGTATTATCGGGATGGTGCAGAAGGAGAGAGCTTTATTAGACATTTTTCCTTTATTTGAATGTTCACGACAAGTTTACTTCTCCACATGTTCTTCTCCGGGAGATATACGATTAAGTAGTACCTTCGAATTGAAGTAAACAATAATAATATTAGTTTCGCGTATCTTTTCAAACCAATATTCTGAAAAAGGCTGGCATGTTGCTTGGGAAAATATAGAAACTTAGAAACTCTAAGGAACACCATAGCAACTTGAGGTTATAATCCAATCGTTTCGTTATCGATCGATGTTGTACTGGAATGTCTTGCTTCAAAAAAACGTTTCGTTTCGTTAACAAAATTTCGTTTAATTTCAATCTATATAAAAATATGTCCTGATTTTGTCCCACCTGCAGGGTTCTATCAAACTTCATCCGGTTCACATCCGGAACTTGATACACCATTAGCGTATCTTTTAAAACCAATATTCTGAAAAAGGCTGGCATGTTGCTTGAGAAAATATAGAAACTTAGAAACTCTAAGGATCACCATAGCAACCTGAGGTTATAATCCCATCGTATCTTTATCGATCGATGTTGTACTGGAATGTCTGCTTAAAAAAAAACGTTTCATTTCGTTAACAAAATTTCGTTTAATTTCAATCTATAGGTTCGGAAGAACACCCGTGTAAACTTTTTATCGTTTGTTGAGCTTATCCAAATTATGCAATTGGACTACCAATAACTCTTTACAACACATTTCCTCTAGCATATTTCGTAACTCTTATATTCAAGCTTACGAATGTCTTGATTTTTAATGGTCAAAATGTATAAGACGAAATTAATTCTCCTAGATATTGAGAACCTTTTGAAGGCCAAAATTAATCCATTTCTGAACAGTTCCCAGAGTTACATGAACTCGTTTCAGCCAATCTTGACACAGTCCCACTCATTCTTGAAGTGGTTCAAAGATCGAGCTCGAACAAGTCGATACTAGTGGAAGTATTCAATCTGACATGTTAAACAGAGTGTGGATGCCGTGTGTGGGAAATGGTATTTCATCGATGTATGGAAGGATCTCATGATTAAGTGGAACGTATTCATGTAACTCTGGGATCTGTTCAAGAATGGATGAAAAATGCTGTAATAATATATGATCTTAGTAACAATTTTTGTAATACCTAATATTAAGGATTATGGTGCAATTTCGCCAGATCGTAAGTGTTGGAAATTGAATATACTGTTTAGCGTCTACTAGGTCTGCAACATGCATGACACAAAAAATGGGGAGTAGTCGGTAGCTCCCTCTAGGTCTAGAAGTGAGAATCGCAAATTTGGAACTATCTAGAAGTCCCGGGAACATCGGCCATGTTTCAAGGGAAAACGGTTACATATTTGAAAGCGCGAGACCGTAGGAAGAGGTGTATGAAAATATGTGGAATGTGACATTATCCATCGCTCGCGCAGCATGCTGATAGGCAATCAGTACTCTCCGAAAAATAAAGTTCGGTTGAGATAAGTGGAAAATTTTTAGCTTGGTTTATTGGAGACGAATTAATTTCACATCCCGAAAAAGCCTCAGCTCTAGAATCCCTCAAAGGTCCCTAACGGGTAGTCAATAAGGGACACTCTACAGCGTTCTCCGGCCTATTCGAAACCAAGTATAGATTTTTTGACTCCAACCCACCTTCCCCCCAGTCTTGGTCTGTTGGCGTGCCCATCGGTCAAGATTGGATTTCCTTCCTCCCTTCCTTCCCCTACCAAAAACGTCTCGGAGTAGGCCGTACCCTACAGTAAGTAAAAAGATTAAATCATATTGAATAGTATGTTTGTATAACATTTGGACAATCTTTTTTTAACCAACACTTTTTTAACAATGTTGGCAAAATTGTTAAATCTTCCTACAAAGAACACATTAAATTTGCTCGACCATAGTTTAATCTCTGTATAAGAGATCTTGTTTGAAACGTTTTCCTCGTTCAAGTGGGTAGATCAAAGATCCATTTTTCTTCTCTCTGTCTCTCTCACTCTCTCTAACTCTCTATCTCTTTTTCTTTCTCTCTTCACAGCAGCTTCTGCATCCGTCTGCACCAGTGCCACCGAACTAAACGTAAAGTTCGCACCGCTAAAACAACCTTCGAACCTGACCGGGTCATTTCATTACCGGCCTCCCACCCCAAAAAAACCCACCGAATGTCACCGGTAATCACTGGTTCGTCGAACGTAAATCATCCTGCCGCACTCACGCGCTATCGCCCCCTGAAAGCCCCATCCGTCCATCCTTCGGGGCAGGATAATTGGCTAATCCTCCTCCGACGAGCCCGAGGGGTCAGCTACACCCGGCCGTTTGTTTCTCGCGTACAGCCATTGTTTCGTATTTACGATCGAAAACTATTTATTATTCATTTATTAGTGGGTTAACTTCCACACGGGACACACTCCACTTCCTGCTCGATGAGGGTGCGTTTGTGTGCGTTTGTGTGCGGGTGTGTGTTTATTTTTCTCACACCTTGCCGGGAAACGGATCGGAAGGACCAACAGCAGCGCCAGCAAACCACTTCCTTAAGAAAGTGGAGAAAGTTTTCGGTGTGTTTGGTGTTTTTTTCCTAGTCATTTCTAGGCTTTCGGTTTAAGAGATTGCTGGAGAGTATAAATAAATTATGCTAATTTAATTACTCTATTTCGTTTGCCCTTTTTCGGGGTAAGCCCCTACCCAACAGTGCCGAGTGTGAAGGAAATGGGTTTTCTGCTCCGCCACAAATGAAGGATTGAGCTATCGATGAAAGCAAAGGAAACCTCTAGGCTTAACTTTGGCCATACTGATTGGTAGTAGATGTAGTGTGAGAAATTATTTATATTTTAATTTCAAGTATGATTTAACAGATAGAAAACGCTTATATCCTGCTCGGTAATTTCTAAACTAAACTGGTATTTTTTTAGGAATAATATTAACTCTTTCAGCATGACATTCAATATAAAATTCGTCCAAAAAAACAATATCAGCTAAGACAAATACTGAAGAACAAGGAAGCAACCAACGTCGAAAACACGACTATTTGATTAGAGGAGCACCGTTTCCCACCACGTCGCACACGAAAACTCGGTCATCGAACCACTAATTCCCTACTAATTCCAACCCAAGCTCTAATTGTTACCGAGCCGATCTCGTCCACCAAACAAATCACAACAATGCGTGCCCCCAGGTCCTGCCGGCTGCCGACGTGTATAATCATAGACCACCACCATCATGGACACACACAAACAACTACCGGTACCATTAATCCCTAATACACTCGGGTACTTCCAGTGTCGTGTTCGGTGTCGATGCTCGGATTGTGGTTCTCCTCTCCAACGGAGCGCGCGAGTCCGAGCTTCCTAATTTCGGTCGTTTCCGTGCCTTTTTTCGCGCCGCGTTTGGAGGTGGTTTTTGTTTTTGTTTTCGAACCTGTGAAGTAACACAACCGGATAGGTTAAGTCCGTCATAACCCGTCATTACCCAGCACAAGTAAGAAAGCACAAAAAGGGGTGAACATGCAACGGCCGGCGGGCGCAAAATGGCGCAGGCTGGCTGGGTCGTAGTCGGTGGTCATTTCCTCCCCCCAAACATTGTGCGTGGAAAGTGCGTGGAAACGCCGCGCCAACTCGAGTTTTCCCCGTTTTGCTTTCATCGCGGCGAGCGCGAGGCTAATGACGAACTAGGCAATTCTTCAACGTGAACGAAACATGGCCGCCCCAAAAAAAACGACATCAAACTAATTCCGGCGCCCCATCCATCTCCGGTGGGTGTGAGAGTCAGTGAACGCCACCAACACCAACCGAACGCCCCAAAAGGCACCGCAAAATCAGCAACACTACCCGGCTTGTGGTCAAGTGGTTCCTTCTCTCAAAAGTGATGATTAGATTTAATTGGATAACAGATAGTGTTCGCCTCGGGTGCACCGGGGCTCGACTTTCGGGTACATTTTTCTTATAAATAATTTATCACATTTCCCGAGGTGTTAACCGATGCAGTGTTATGCGAACCGAAAAGCGACCTCAACAGCGTGACCGTGCCAGCGTGAATTGCAACTTCCAGAGTAGCTTCAAAGCAACCCGCTGATTGGGGAAGTCGAAGGGCGACCACATAATAGTGTCGCTCTTCCATCAAAGTTGGCACTGGAAACGCGGGCAAACGCTTCCATCATGGAAACATTTCACTTCGCGCTGTCTAGACACACACACACTCGCGCGGAAGATTGATAAACGCAGCGCAAGACGGTGATTTTGATGGATTCGTTGGCGTTCTTTTGGCCGCCAGCAAGCGGTAAATAAATAAATAATAGTGCTGCACTCATGTGCGAATTAAAAAGCGCTTGGAAAAACTGCTGATGTCTCGGGACGCATGTGTCGCATGTCGCATTTACGGTCGATTTGCAAATCGAGTGCGAAACACATTTCACACTTCGCACACTCCGCCTAGATGCGGCGCGGCGATAGAATGAATTATTTAAATCGGACCCATGCAGCGTGGCTAAGCCCGGCAGTTGCGACACTATCCGTTTTTTTTTTCGATAGAGCAAAAAAGGCATGTTTAGCCGAAGGATTTTTCGTTTAGTGTTTCAGGAGTGTTGTTTGAGAGAAACGGTGTTAAACTAAAACAGTGATCTAGTAAACGAATATAGTACTTTTTGTACCATCGTTCTCTTAGTAACCTTTCAACTCCTTGATTGTTGAACCAACACCAATATTCGCAGTATGTCTGTTTCACTTTTTTACATTTTAGCATTTGAAGTATGCTGCACTAGCTTAAGATTCTGTTAGGATTACCACAGCATAAAGACTTGAGACGATCAATATGAGACGATCTTCTTGATCGGGCGTATTTCTTAACCATGATGCTTTAAAAGGAAGAAGAAGGCACTTTCTTGAAGATATTTCTCCTACCTGTGTTTTTACTTAATCATCGCTTGTCTACTATTCTGAAATCACTGGCAAAGAACATTTAAGCAACCTCTCCAATGTCGAACTCTATTGATTCTACTCTTACCTACAACTCGTGCAGCGCATAAGACTCGATCGGATAGGATCTTACAGGCTGATCATGTCATAACAACAAATCTGAATAACCTCAACGTACAATGGAAATGTAATATTTTTCCAGAATCATTTTGATAATATAATTTAAATTCACTTCTTTGCTGTATTCTTACACAAGTTAATGTCTATTCAGAGATGATTTGACCGGCTTGGCGAATTATGCATAAGGAAACGCCCAAAATGCACCGCAAAATCAGCAGTATTCAAGTAAATAAGCGACTTGATAGGAATCAGGCTCCATTACATTTTAAACATTTTGTTAGTTATCGTTAAATCATAGATATTTTTTTTTAAATTGACAACGAATCATATATTACATTTATTCACCATTTTTTTACTGTAAAAAAGACCCAAATTGGTTCAATAAATACCAATTTGAGTCTACACTTCCCTTACGTTAAAATGACTCGAACAGGTCCTTAATGTTAAACAATACAAAATTCGAAAACTCCATGCAAATTTATCTCCATTGATCTGTATTACGATGGACATAAACTTCATCCTATTTACTCGCACGATGTTTAAGGTCCTTTTTCATTTTTATACCAATAACCGCTATCAGAATCTAGAATTGAAGGTTACGTTCACATAGTTTATTTACTAAATAATAACGCTTCGTAACGCTTCGCAACAGTAGTATCGTGAAGTAGTTTTATTGTATCACAAGTTAGTCACATTGTGACATGTATTGAGGTTGAATAATAAAAGTGTTAAAAATAATTGAAAGCAATAAAAATATGATTCCCTTCTTCCTATCTGAAGAATTGGACAGCAAATTGAAAACTTTGAATAAGCACCCATCATACTTTACCTATCAAAACTATCGAAAGTCAATGACAGCGCATTGCAATTCTCGTGGAAAAAATCCCATTTAAAAAAGCTTTGAAGTAGGGAAAATACCCTCTACCAAAGTCTGTAGTACTGTTCACCAAACTCATCACGTACTAATCTATCATGTTGCATCATTTTTTTTTACAAAAGCGTAATTACTGCGCTTGCCAATTGTTCCTGTGTATCTTTAAAATAGTAAGTTGTAAATATATCAGACTGGACGTTATTCTGTTATCAATGCTACTTAAACGTTGTTATTTTTATCGGTTATCCAGCAGCATCCATTGTCATTGCCACAATATCTCAAATTTATTACAAAAGCAGCCTATGACTGTCAAGATGTACATATACTAGGCCAGTAAACTGTTAAATTATTTAAAGCGATAAACAAGTTATAATGTTATAATGAATATCTATTATCGCTTATCTAAGCTATGATTTTTAAAAGTTTTCTGACTTTAGTAATAACAAAACCACTTGTTCACCACTTGTTGTTATTAATCCACGTAAACTGTTTATCAATGGCAAAAACTATTCACTCCACCTCAAGCAAAACCCATGTCTACCGGTCCAAAACAAAACCACCACGACATGCGCCAACGATCGTAGATAGATTTATCTCCTTTGTCATCTGCCGCTTCAGACAAAGTGGCAACATTTGTAGTCACCGAATGCTGTCACTCTGGGCACAAAAAAAAATCCGATGCCCCACCATTATCGAGGGCGTTAAAGTGACACAGATTGAAACATATTCTTCGTGTCGCAATGCTTGGAAAAACCGCCACCACCAGACAAACGTGCTAAATCCGGAAGATGTTACGTTTGGCTTCTTAGAAACCGATTGACGTGGCACAAAAAAGGCACACTCCACGGTAAGCAACAATGGAAACCGTGTACGGGACTCGGCTGCTCTGCGACAAATCGAGGGAGAAATCAGACATCGAAATCAGCAGACAAATAAATAAAATTTTAAAGCTTTTTCATTCACTTTCGCCACTTCCTG
>KZ068249.1:118731-120735 GCA_002091845.1 Anopheles cracens | reverse complement strand
GGAGTTCACCAGGTTTTCGAGAAGTAGTTTAAGCTCAGGTTGAGGTTCAGTATTTCTTAGCTTTCGGAAGACATTTGTTTGTTTTGGCTCTCTATCTCAACAACATTACAAGAACGTCAGTTTGTGACGCGTGCCCCAGCGCATCAAATCTCGTTTCTCGTGCCGTCGACCGACGAACCGTGGAGTACAGATTACGGCGACATCTCCAAAGCATGCTTCGCCGGTGCGTGGCATCCGATAACCTATAACCCATGCTAGAAAAACAAATGCGACCGTGGTCTAATCTACGACCTCCAAAACTCGGACACGCAGAGCGCGGTTTTTGCCCGAACGGAAATCGAGCGGACCCGAACGGCATGTGTTCAGGCTCCCCGACCTAGCGTAACGCGGTTACTTGCGTGTGCTGTTCTTAACTAGCCACCCTAGCGCATTCTTGGAAGAGATTCGCCGTGAAGCACACGCGAAGAGGTTTGTGTTGTTTCAATCTCACGAGTTACTGATTACCGTTTTCAGTTTGAAGAACGTCGCCAAAGACAAAACATCATCAAGAACTAGTTAGCTAATTTTCGCGCTAAGCCAAGAGCATGTCATCAAGACCTGTCATTACGAAAGAGGAGCTGGTGGGCATGTTTTCTAGACTATACCCTTCAAACAAACCGCTTCTTCCGGTGGATGATAATTTATTCGTCTACTCTAAGAGAGTTTTTTGTTGATAAGGAACACGCAAGAAAGTGGTTCGGTATACATAACAAAAACTGCTTTTAATGACTTCGGACCATCTCCGTCATGTGACTTTCCGTGACCTATTCCAAGCTAGTTGAAAGTGCGATATTGCTGGTATGTTTTGATTCGTTCGGACAATGCTTTCATATGAGATTGAAGAAAAAGTGTAACAAGTATTGCTGTCAAAGTTGGAGCCAATGGTAGAAAGCTTCTCCCCGAGGTGATCTTTACGATGTAGATCACATCGCAACTGGCACACCCTACAGGACAACAACGATACTCCTTCATCCTTATGCCAGCTGATCATCTTAAAACAATCGAATGTGCTTGTGAACAAAACAGCATCCATGTAACCCTTCGTTACGTACGCTCTGTTCCCTCTGCCGATAACATCAGTCTCGGTTCCGTCAGGGACTCGTCCAAACCGACGAAACCTCCCCAAAAAGCTTCACTTTCTCACTTCATCGTTCAACATCAGCGCGAAGAAACGAGCGGGCGCGCGCGCGCGCGCCCAACTCTCCAAGCGGCAACAGATGATTTATGAAGTGTTTCATAAAGGAATAAAGCAACCCCGTGGGGAGGAGGGTTTTGTAGCACGTTTTGTTTTAGTCGCCTCGTGTGGTGGTTTTGGTTGCTTTTTATGTGTTGCTTTCATACACCCTACGTGGATGCATCCCTGCATAATGATCCGCGAAGGAAGATGCATTGTTTTATGGCAGTACTGGTTCTGGAATGCGATAAGTGCTCAAGTCAGCAAGTTTTGGGGGTGTTACCTGGAGTCTGTAAACGTTTAAGCACGCTTGGAATGTTAATTGCCCTTAAAACATCTTTATTAGACGAGAGCTGGAGCATTTAGTGGTAATAAACTTGTAGTTTTTCTGGAAAAACAGGTTTTGAGGAAAAGGTGTTCAAAATGCCCAAGGATCAAGTGATTCCTGGCATAAATTTAAAAAAATTATTGCCTTTTCAACTTTTTTTAGTTATAATCTACCAATTATATCATCAGAACAAGTGTGCCATAAAATTTACCATAAAAAACATGGGTAAAAGATTTCATGTCTGCAAGCAGATAATTTTCAGTCTAATAGACGACTAGCGCCCTCTGTTGTAAATATATTGAAACAATATACGGGGGGGAGGCGAAAGGAGAAGCTTTGTGTGTCCAAAAATTGTACCGGTTCGGGTGTAACGCGTACGCATTTATCCTGTATTATAATTACTATTTTTCCACCTCCGGTCCGAGGTTCCGAGGTCGCAGCAGGGCTGCAGGGCAAAAAAGAC
>KZ068249.1:103731-116231 GCA_002091845.1 Anopheles cracens | reverse complement strand
ACAACAGCTTAGTTTATGCTCTTATCTCACAGATGGCGCTTCATGATGCTATAAAAATGAATCTAGTACAGTGTGGTGATTCATATCTAGAACTCCATCTCAAAGCTGCTAGATGATTTTCTTTGAACTTGATCGATGCGTTGCACACCGTGTTGCAACGTGGAAGAGCTATATCTTGAACGTCTCGAGATCGAGATCTATACAAGATACGAACGCCGTCATGTCGTGTTTCACACTTAACTGAGTTTTAATAGTTACCATTGAACGGGATGAGTCGCGTAGAACGCTAACATGCACATGCGCCAGTTGACACCCTTTCCAAGTTAGTGTAAATCTTCCTAGCAAACATTTATTATTATTTTCATTCCAGCATCCTTTCTTATATTGGATAAAAACTGAAATGGTTTTAAACGTGCCGCGAAGTGATTATAGCACTTCACGCTCGGAACAATGTACAACTTCCGTGCGCTTTCTGTCCTCCTTCCCTGGGGGCATCCGTACGACCGTGTAGTGTCGCCTCGTCCAGTCTGAACAGCGTGTAAAAAGTCGTGTAACCAGTAATTCGATGCGCACAATCCGTCCCTTCAATCAATCAAACATGCCAGCGGCCAGGAGACAAGCCAACATGTGCGGCGTTAGGGCGAACGTGAGTTCCCTGCAGCGCTCTAGCATGATGCGTTGCGGCGAGTAACATGTCGCTACATGTTTCTGCAACACTGTATTTTACACCAAAGCCAGGAACGAAAAAAATTTCCACACAGTGGCTTCATACTTTATTCAAAGAAATGTAAAAATAAGCGTTTTCCCATAATCAATTTTATAGCATTATGTTTAAATAAATCATAGTCGATACAACCACCAGTCTGATTGATGTTAAGCCTCCTAACCGAGCCGAAGTCTTATAACGATCACAATCGAGCATCGAAAAGCAAAACGAGGAAACATCCAAGGTACATTAAGCTGCTCCCAGCAACTCGCAATTAAAATTCAATTCCCACTGCCTACCAACGCGCAGCGACGGATATTTGTTTTCCATTAAGACCATACGAACGCGGCGCTGCAAGCGAGCGGACAAAGAGGCCCGAAACAAACGCATCAAAGTCGATAAAAATAAATTGTCCAAAAATGCGGATCCGAGCGAACCGTACCAAACGGGCCCCCCCTCCGAAAAAGCAAACATGTTCGTGGCTTAAGGAAATGCTTAAAATAATTCAGGACCCTGACACGAGAGCTTTCTGCTTTCCGTCGGTACGGCGGGAGCTCGGAGCCTGGTTCCACATCCTTGAGTGCGCAGAATTAATGACTCGCGATGACCTGATTTGTGTAGACGCTCCGCTCCGCATCCCGCAGTCGTGCACACGTACGCGGCCGCGGTGATCTACGAGCTCACCAGGGACGACGGCCGGGCGGTGGGCAGGCAACTTGTTCGGGCATGTTCGCGGAAAGGATCCGAACAGACCTCCAACCCCAGTGCGCGGGACGCGGGTGAACTTCTGCTCGATTAACTTCAAGCACGCTGGTTGGCCCGGACCTGGTCCGGCACAGTCACGAACTCCGGACGAAGGTGACTGTCAAAAAAAAAACCCCGGGCCGATCGGGCCCGGTGAGGCCCGGTCAGGTGTGCGGTTGCGTACGTGTAGCAAATGGGAGGAGACGAAGAAATTATGACCTGACAAGGCTCTCGGGGTCCGGCCAAAGTGAAAGGGACGATCGGTTTCGGGTCCGTCACAGTGATTAACCTTACGAAAGCTTCGCGCGTACCATTAACATTATCATTCCCACCATCAATTCCGAAAAAGGGTTCCTTGTTGCGGATTCCTCCCGCGAGGAGCGGGAGTTGTAGAGAGGGCCACATCATCTGCCACACTTGCCACGCTCATTCTTGATCAATGATTGCGCCTAGTCGTATCTCTAAGGTCTTGATCGCAACTCTAGCAATCTCCGAGATGCAGTGGTGCATTCGAGTCTTGGATAAATTAGTTTACAATCAACCAAAACAGGACCGGAGTCCGAAGGCAACGCCAGCAAATCAAACAAGCACCGTTCCAGTGCGAGCCGACAGTAACTAACTGACGCCCTACCGGCGGTGCACCCGGTGCGTCCACAGCGCCCGGATGTACCCATCTAGCCCATTTCGATTGCCGGGTAGTTAATTTTCCACTATTTTAATCGCTTCGCGCACACAGGACACGCCACAGGAGAGATCCGCTGTCGCAAGATCGGAGCCGGCTGTGCGAAAGATCATCACCGAAGCAATCAGAGCACCAGCGCGCCTGTGTCTCCAGAACCGGCGAAGAGCTCATCAAAAACAGTGCGCGAAATGGGCGTGCGGTTTGTAAAACATGCGACTGGTGCGATCTGCAACTCCTTAATCCGCTCGTTCGCCGGCTGGTTAATCGGTCCACCGCAGCGCAGCGTTTGTCACTACGAGCTGGCCTCTGGAGTGGAAAAGTCATTTAGGTTTTATTTCGCATCTTAATTAATTCCTTGCGCACGCACGCACGCACACGACCGGCTGCAAGCCACCCTCTAGGGTCGATCGCGATAACGACACCTGTGACCGGATGTACGAGAATCGCATTTGCGCCAGATTAATCAGCAAATACGTTTTAGCTCCTCGCGCTTGCACGCTTTCCTCACCAGGGGGCGTTACGCGCGGGTAATTGGTTCTCGGCGCTCGGCGCTCCCATGACTCATCGCTCCCAATACCCATCGCGGAGTGACACTGCGAAGTTAATTGAAATCCGCTGCTCTTCCGCTGCACCGGCCCGTGGAGATCGATATATTTCATCGCGGCAGTAACCGGTTCGGCTGACGTGTCGGAAGGAGAGACTAACGGCAAGCCGCAGGCGGACCGCACATGTCCGCAGAGTCCGTCACTGCGCAAATCAGACCGCCGTTGAGCTGGTTCTGAACGTTGCGGTCAGAGTGTTTTGGATCCTTTCCGTCTGACGCAACCATCGGACTGACCTGGGCCAATGTTTCCACGGGGCCGCCCTCAATTCCAGGCGACACGCACGCGTGCGCTTTATCGTTGGCGTATGGCGCACGGCAACTGACCACGATTCGGCACAGTACATTATGCGCTGCACGCGCTCCCCGTTTCCACATCACATCAAAGTCCGAGTTCCGGCACGTCGCGTTCCCGCGGCTAAACCCAAATAACGCATCCAATCACTAATCCTGACCTAACGTTCTTGTTTGTGTATTCTCGGGCCGGGCAACCGAGTGAGGTCTTAATCGCGCTTAAATAACCTCCCAAAAAAAGACGACAAAGTCAAACAACAAAGTCGGATCGTTGCGCACGCGCCCGCACACTTCCGAACCGCGATAACCTGCGCGGGTCGGGCTCGCCCGGTTCGATGGACCGCAACCGGACGAAAATGTGATGTGGCACGAGAAACACACGATCCTGACCTATCGTTCTGCCGCTGGTATTAGGAGCGCATACGTTGCGGAGGTGACACGGCTGGTGCCTGGTAAAGGGCCCGTGCTTGGCGCAGACTCCAACACGCACTCCAACTCCATCGAAGAGGACGAGCGGGAACGAAGCGTGGCGATAAAGCGTGGCAGCCACTCGCGGCAGGTCACCACGAGGTTAACCTCAAATTTGGCATCAGCAGCGCTTAATCGGGCTCGTGCGCGGTTGCCTCGAGGACGGTTCTGGCGGTGCGGTGTGCGCCCTCATATCTGTTTGTTTTATTTCCACGCCACAATAGCATCACCACGTGTGGTGCATTTGCGGTCCGTTTGTTGACGATTTACTTCGGGATTTATGACTTGGCTGGTCGATTTCGTGTTTCTCGGTTCTTGGCATGCTCGTTGTTTTGTTGGAAGTAGCCGGTAGCAGCGCTATCGCTCACGTAAACAACGAACAGGGTCAGGGCTGGGATCCCCGAATCAACGTTGAATGTGTCAGGGCAGTAATTAATCAATCAAAATGTGCGATTTATTATTTCGATGGAAGTTGCGGTATATTGATCGCAAGACTTTTGAAGACATGCTTGGCTTACCTTCTCTTCTTGATTAGTTTTTTGAGCAGAAAGTAGCTTTTGTATCTGACTAGCTCAACGTTCTGCATACCAAATCTGATGGGCTATGCAAACTACCTGGTCATCTCTAAAGTCTCCTATAAAACAGTCGCCTCCTGATCGTTTGATATGAGCCGCATTCGATCCGCCAAAGCTCCCGAACGTATCTCAAGCAATTTTATCGCGCTTAAATAACCTCCCAAAAAAAGACGACAAAGTCAAACAACAAAGTCGGATCGTTGCGCACGCGCCCGCACACTTCCGAACCGCGATAACCTGCGCGGGTCGGGCTCGCCCGGTTCGATGGACCGCAACCGGACGAAAATGTGATGTGGCACGAGAAACACACGATCCTGACCTATCGTTCTGCCGCTGGTATTAGGAGCGCATACGTTGCGGAGGTGACACGGCTGGTGCCTGGTAAAGGGCCCGTGCTTGGCGCAGACTCCAACACGCACTCCAACTCCATCGAAGAGGACGAGCGGGAACGAAGCGTGGCGATAAAGCGTGGCAGCCACTCGCGGCAGGTCACCACGAGGTTAACCTCAAATTTGGCATCAGCAGCGCTTAATCGGGCTCGTGCGCGGTTGCCTCGAGGACGGTTCTGGCGGTGCGGTGTGCGCCCTCATATCTGTTTGTTTTATTTCCACGCCACAATAGCATCACCACGTGTGGTGCATTTGCGGTCCGTTTGTTGACGATTTACTTCGGGATTTATGACTTGGCTGGTCGATTT
Source organism: Anopheles cracens (assembly GCA_002091845.1). NCBI lineage: Eukaryota > Metazoa > Arthropoda > Insecta > Diptera > Culicidae > Anopheles > Anopheles cracens. Next base: position 111,464 of record KZ068249.1, on the reverse strand, counting down.
CGTGTTTCTCGGTTCTTGGCATGCTCGTTGTTTTGTTGGAAGTAGCCGGTAGCAGCGCTATCGCTCACGTAAACAACGAACAGGGTCAGGGCTGGGATCCCCGAATCAACGTTGAATGTGTCAGGGCAGTAATTAATCAATCAAAATGTGCGATTTATTATTTCGATGGAAGTTGCGGTATATTGATCGCAAGACTTTTGAAGACATGCTTGGCTTACCTTCTCTTCTTGATTAGTTTTTTGAGCAGAAAGTAGCTTTTGTATCTGACTAGCTCAACGTTCTGCATACCAAATCTGATGGGCTATGCTAACTACCTGGTCATCTCTAAAGTCTCCTATAAAACAGTCGCCTCCTGATCGTTTGATATGAGCCGTATTCGATCCGCCAAAGCTCCCGAACGTATCTCAAGCAATTTTATTACTTCATTAGGATCCCCGTACCAGGCGCCCGACACAGAAGACGTCCAGAAGCAAACTTTTCGCTCAGAAGCAAACCCCCGAACCAAAACGATCCTTCGATAATGGCCGACGCCATCAGCACTCCGGCAGCGGGGAAGCTTTTCGGTAATTTCCGTAATTATCCTCGGGATGAAAATAATACCCAAAAGTATATCTTCCCTGCAGCGGGGAGACGTTGGCTGGAGCGGGCGGACGTTTAATCGCTTACTTCGATCGATTCGGCCGTCCGCGCAGCCACAGCCCGGGGAAAAAGTTATTGCCACAATTAACACATGACGACGTGATCCCAGCCCGCGAAAGGGATTCCGTTTCACCCGGGGGTCAGTAGCGGTAGATTTCACTCGGGTGCTGTAATTTTATTGTTGCATGTCATGCACCGATGCCGCGGCCCGTACGTAACAGGTCAGGTTGTTTTGTTTTTTTCTGCTCTCTTGTGTGGTACTTGTGTTCCTATCACAGCATACTGCGCGTGCGGAAGCTGGCGATTCAAACGTCAAAAATACAGTAGCGCCCTCTAGTGGGAAATAAATAAAACAATTCGTATTGAAGTAAGCTTGGCCGCAGTGCATTAACCGCATTGCACTCCATAACTCACGACAGGATCAACACACTGAAGCACATCTTGACGATCGTATCAGTTAATCCGTTGAATTTATGCTTTCATTGCCTTATGATCCAACAGATACAGTCACTCGCAGCGAGAAACCGCGTGTCGTGAAAGAAAAGAAATGGCAGCACTAAACTTCCCACAAGCAGTCGATCACCGAAACGCGAGTGTCAATCGCGTTCCCGCATGTATCTCGCCCAAGGCCCATCCCCGCGCTACACTCGCCGGTGGAGCGGTTCGCATTAAAAAGACTTAATTTATGGTGATTAATGTTGACATGTCAGATAATCGGAACGCGTCCCCATCGTACCCGCGTAAATTATGTTGTGTGAGTTCGATCGGCGCGCAGAACGCTTCGACGGTTGGCATGTACGCCCAAACAACAACGTCGGCTGTTTTCTTGCCCAGCACGTTCCTTCCTTTCTGCAGGACAACCCGACTCGACCGACTTGCCCGTGAGCGAGCGTTTGCAAAACGAAGAAGAATTATTTACGCGTCGAGTTGTTCCATCTGGTGGTGGTGAGATTTTGGCTTTCTTCTCTCGCTGCCACTCGAACAAGACACCTCACAGGGGCCACACCTTCGCCAGGCAATCCACCCGTCAAAATCGGAGGCGCCAATTTGTGAAACACATAAACCTGCCCGGCCCGAACCGGGCCGCGAGCAGAGATTATCTGCTGGGCGGTGCACGGCTCTCATGGTACGGTGGGAAGGATGCACTTGCCACGGAGGCACGAAGGAGGCGATAGGCCATTCCCGTCAGTTTTCACGCTACAGAGATGCGAGCCGCGAAACATGCTTATTAAGATTGCACAGACGCTCCGCACTCGGTCTACATTGTGTGCACGGTGCGGTGTATGGAAAGTGAAAGTTTGACCCCGGTCAATAAGCCCAACGTCCGGGAGGACACCAGTCCTTCCAGCCCAGGACACTGGGACACTGTTGCGCAAGTCTTAAGTTTGACGCGTCAAAGAAAGGGTGTTCCGACACCCATCAGCAAAACCAGCAAGCAGAGCCTACTTTAATCACTTGCCAGGCAGCTTGCCACGTTGGACGTTGGAGGACGTCTTGCGTGCTCTAAACCTAACACCAGTCTTCCATCTGTGGGAACGCGTGACCTTCCCCCGGTGGGATGTCCAACAAAATAGGGCCGGAAAGTGCATCGCTCGCGTAGAACACCGTGCCGGTCCAAAGACACAGCTCGCGGACATGAAATCCAGTGCTCCAGTAGCAGTAGCAGGGCGGGCTAGCTGCAGTCACATCCACACCATCAATAAGGATGTCAAAGCCACCCCGGTAGCCGCTCTCCAAAATAACGCCCGGAGTCGATTCCGTGCCGGTTTGAAACTTATCAAACCGCCCCCTTCTGGTGCCGCCAGATATTGGGAGAGGCCGACTCCGGCACCGATCGAACTTCCGAAAGCACCGTCCTGCCCCCGGGCGGGAGATTAAACGGTGGAATGTGTCTCCCTTGCTCTCTGCCAAGCGCCCAATGGCCACGAGTCACTTTCTATCGCTCCATCAATGTTTCCCGGAGCCCGCCACGGATTAGGGGGACCCGTCAGTGCCTCCGGGTCAGGCTTTAGCATATCCGCACGCATCGCGCATCTGCCACCGGTGTGTACAAGGCCCCGTTATTACCAGCAGCAGGTAATTAGCATACCGGGCTGGGCTGCACGCGCGCGCCTGTGTATGTGTTCCCGGACGGCTCGGCGGGCCCTGTGGACCTCCTTGATTGGGTCCATTTCTTCCCGATTAAGATCGCGTGCGTCGCGTCTGTGGTGATAGATTTTTGCCCCCACCGGGCCAGTGCCTAGCGCGCGCCGCGCAAAGGAGACACTCATTTTCCCACGTTGTAATTAGAGCTTGCGATGCCGGTCGCACTGGAGGCATCCCTGTGCAACCTGTCGGACGTTCCGGGCCGGGAGCCTGCGGGACACGAGACTTTCCGCGAGCCCGACGCACCGATCGGTGGTTATTAAATTAAATCAATTTTTATACCATTCCAATAATCTTGATAGGCGCGGTAATTGTGGCCTTTTGTGCAACTCGTCGCCATCGTCTTCGCCGGCTCGGACGGCGTTCGAAGTCGTAAATAGTCGGCCGGACAGCCTCTGAGCGGGCCAGATGCTCCGGAGCGATAATGCGTCTGATCATATTTTCGTTTTATTAGACTGTGATGAGTGATTTATCGTAATCGATTATCGTGTTCGATATGTGAGGTTATGCTTGGAAAACTGTTGAATCTGTACTTGAAGAATACTTGCGCCTAGCTCTTGGACGATACAAAAATACGTTTAATATCCATCACCTGCTCCTTGTTGAATAAGTCATTATCGGCTAATAGCAAACGTTGATAAATTTACATCAAATTACTGAAAAAGTGGCTCGCAAATGGTAGCGAACCTGTTTCGGATCATTTTTCCCAGTTGTCAACAAAGAACTGACCAACTTTTGTCCAACAAAAAGGTCCCGAGAAGCATCAAACTGCAGTTAGAAACGCAAGCTGCGCCAGACCTGCTCCACCCAGCAACAATACCAACATTAGCATATTTTTAAAATTTATTGCTTTATTATGATTAATCGAACGATTATGCGTACACTGCACGCTCGCTTTCTGGAGCGACCGAACGCATTTTTTTCTGTATATGCAACTCCCTGCTGCAGCTATTCCGCCCGAGTGCGTGACCCATCCGTGCGCTCGCTTCCCGCTGCATTTTCCACTGTTTTTCGGTCGTCCGCGCCGTCCGGTGAAAGGACACCGGCGCCGGACCGAAAACGGCGAACCCCGGCGCAAAGGCAAAACATAATTACCGAGCGCTTTTACCGAGGGCAAAAGTCGGGAGCAAAACAATCAAACACGTCGTAAATATTGTAAATTGCCTAATTGATGGGTCGCGCCGGTCAGCGACGGGTCGGTTCGCGAGAGCTTTTGGCGAGCGCAGCCTCCCTTGATGGCATTGGGCGTATTTTTTTTTGTTTTGTTTTGGTTGTTGTTGTTGTTGTGTCGCAAAGTGCAAATGTCTCTTGTACTGGTTGTTGAGGTGGCAAGTTCGTCCTGCGAAAGGTGTTTGGTGGAAGGTGACATTTTTATGATAAAAATTGTCCACTCAGGGGAACTGTGGAAGTTTTTGGTTAATGTTTGGGTATTGTTTTGTTTCATTGTTCTTTTTATCTGTATATTTCGTGTTTTAATATAATAAAATACTATTTTTATCAACTTATTAACTAATTCTATTTTATTTTCCTCTTGAATAAATATGTTTCATAAGTTACTATCTTAGTATTAAAAGTTTTATAAAAGTTTTTAAAAAAGTTAAATTCAGGAATCGCTTGTTTGAAAAGCTATATATCTTACATACATTTTTAGATGTTTTCCTTGATTTCAAAATATAAAAAATAATCAATATTTTCTGTTTCAATGTACTCGAATCAAAACTCGATCTTTATCCTCTCATGCCAGGTCGATCCCGTTAATGATATGCATCTTCTCGCATGCTCGATCCCGAACCGCTCGAACCCCCTCGGTGGGTGGTCCGGAAAGAAGAGAAACAAAACGACACAACCTACCCAAAGAGCTCGGCCGACCGTTTTGTACCAATTGTACAAATGATTGTGCAAACTGTGCAATTACCGCAGCGTTTTGATTGCACCCAGTGTTTGGCCATTATCTCGTCCGGGGAGTGTGTGTGTACCCGATTCGAACCGGATTGGCGTTGCGTTCTGGTTAACCGGTGAGCATGTAAACTGCATGTGAAAACACAGCAAAAAACACGATACAGTTTGGGCCGATAAATCATCGCGCCGCTTCTTGAATTTCTGTTTTCATAAATCAATTTTTCCGCAATCGAAACAAAGCGACTTCTGTTGATATATATATATGTGTATACTTCTCGTTTGGGAGCAATTGCAACGAACGCGATGTCCTTTTGATTGGCTCCCAGTGGTTGAGAAAATTGCACGATCTCAACCTTTTGGCAAGTGACGAAATGACAGTTCATGCTGGAGCTGGTGCAGTAAATGCATCCCAATCGGTGCATCACGTACGGGCGTCGAACACCGAAGGTGTCAACCGTACGAGGTAATGGTTTAATTATTGTAATTGTTTCGGTCAGACAAACTGACAGTTGTAGAAACGATCGTGAAGAATGGTGTTGGTGTCGGGCGTTTTTCATTATTCCTACTTATTTTGTTAGTTCCTGTAAAGTTACACTTTAAACCATTGAGAAACATGCGAAGCAATGGGCTTAAGACTATCAATAAGGATATTGCTTGCCTACGAAAAATACCCAAATTAATAAAAGCATATATCTTACATGTCACAAGCTCCAAACGCACGCTTTGGCCTGAACATGTTCATAACGGGTCGTTTAAAAAAGGAGCCGTTTTTTACTCAATTTACCACCCCGCAACGTTAAATTAACCAATTCCAGCTACAAACAAGCTACAACTACAAAACATTACATGTACCCAAATTTACCAACACTTCCCCACGGGGGCAGCGGGTGCGTCCAGCAGAGGGCATAATTTATGCCTTGTACATGCTACCGAATTAATTTAGTCAAATTAATTGGCGTACCGTCCGCGGGTTTATCTCGCCGTTCGCCATTGCTGTTGCGCTTGTGCCGCTTCGCGCGGCTACCGTCTGCGCAACCGTGCCCGGGTGGCAGTAAGTGGGCCACTACCGCCCTTAGTCCGCGAGGTGTCAGTCAGACAGGTAACCCAATCTCGGGGCGGTTCACAGCGCGCACTCCGCACGGTCGAGACGTTTTGACACTTGTTGACACACGCACACACACGCATACCCTGGCACAGGATCTATTTTTCCAACGCGTCCGATATTAATGGAATGACGGAGTTGCCCACCCCGGGAGATGAGTGACAGCAGGGCGGTAAATCATCTTGGCAGGAATCGGCGCGATGAAGTTGTTTTTCTAATCAAAAAGCTGCGAAACACGCTCGCGGCGCTGGAGATGGGCATCGAGAGCGTAAAGGTGAGCCGGAGAGTCATCGCTCGATGCCTGAAATGTTGTTTGTTTCTTCGTGCTTTTCTGCTCTTTCTTTGTACTTTGCACTCTACTGTGAAGTTCAATCAATTGCGAAATGTAATAAATGGTTAACTGATCTGTTTAATTGCTGCTTTTCAACAAGCGATCATCTCGAAAGCTTGCTTAATTGCTTGATTATCAAGCAAAAAAAGGTCCTGAGACGTCTCAGTCTAGGTTTGGCACGCCTCGGTTATCTATGTGAACGGCCCTAATAAAGAACATGCCTTGAACTAAAGATTTATACAGGTTATCTCATGTTTAAGATCAACTTTAAGTCAAGATTATGTCGTTATAAGTTTAAACACCGAATCTGACACATACGAGCTATCAATTTCATTTACCTTTACTATCACCACTAGCGCCATCTACAGGAAAACAGGGGAGCTTTAGTTTTCGTCGAATGCCATCGAACAAAACAAAACTGATGGACGAGTACAGAATCGTTCCAAATAGTGTTTCGAAACAGGAACAGGAATTAATATGATAAAGAGCCTGAGATAGCGACAGTGTCTATCTAACTTGGTCGCGTTTCCAATGCACATTAATCTCACTAACACCTTATCAATCTATTCACTGGCGGGCCGATATCTCCCAAGACTTCCCAAGGTCCCCGCCGATCGATCACACTTGAGTCGCCTCGTCCCAACCTCGGTGCGTCGATGCGTCGAAGCCGACCAGAAATAGCTCGGTCGAGAATTCTTTCCCCGCATAAGCCTTCTCGAAACGGTCCGATCCAGCATCAGCCACCAAGCCGTGCACGCATTCTTCGCGGTATCCTCGCCCCAGCACGGCTCCTTGCTGCCGTCGTCGTTGCAATTCCGATGCACTTGGCTGTCCCCATTGCCACTTCCGTTTCGTGTTGCTTTCTTCGCTGCTGACGCCGCGATGAGATGGCAAACAAAAATAGACCATCCTCGCCGAGCGACAGCAACGGCGACCACGACGACGCCGTGAGTGGCGTTGCCGGAGAAGCATTGATTTACGTACCCCGCACCGGGACGATGACGAACGCATTACGAACGGGAGATGGACGTTTTATGTCCTTTTATAGACGCGATGCGCTCCCTCTCGGGTGGATTTTTCTTTTCGCGAAACGATACGTTTTCTCGCTGCCCTGCCCTTCGGGCGTTATAAACCATCTGCAAAATCCCCTTTAATGGTACGGAAATTGTGTCAAACGCTGTGTGCGTGTGTCGCGTGTCATCTGTTTTCTGTGCCGCCTCGCAAACGCTAAAAATAAAAGATCACATTAATGCCTGCCGTGCCGATGCTCCAAGATGCTGGGATTCCGTGAACCAAAGGACACTCGCGCTCTCGATGCTCGCTCACGTGCCGGCCGTGGCAGAGCTGGCAGATTAATTAGAAATTACCGTACATCCGTCCGAACGGTTGCGAGTTGCGAAACCGAAAATAAATCGTAAATTATGCTGTGCGTGTTTTTTTTTTGTCTTCCTCCGTCACTGTGCAGCATCCGAACGGAAACACTCATACACGTGCGCGCGCTCGCGCCGTTCACGCCGACTGGCGACGGCTTGCGTTCGAGATGGGGACAAAAAAACGTGCTCAGTAGGCTGCTTTTTTGTCCGTGCCAATGAACTTCAAATGCGCGTCCGCGTGGTG